>CAUYQG010239253.1:0-19953 GCA_963574415.1 Tarsius wallacei | reverse complement strand
AAAATCTGTTATACTTTAATAACTGAAGCAACCCTGAGATATTTCACTCTATATTCCTGAAAATTTACTTTTCAAGAGTTAGCATCTGAATTTTCACATTCATATTTCATTACACCCTTATTGACTATACTTTGATTTGGTCGTCCTCGACATTCTTTTTTTTTTCAGTTGGAGTCTCACTCTCTCGCCCTGACTGGAGTGCAGTGGCTGCTCCCGGCCACCGCAGCCTCAACCTGCTGGGCTCCGGCGATCCTTCAGCCTCAGCCTTCCAAGTTATTCAATTCAAATAATGACCATTATAATGCTTGGTTGGAGAGACAGTGGAAACAGTTATCCTGCTAAAGTGAGGGAATCATGGTAAGTACAATTCTAGTTCTAAAAAATATTGTGTCATATCACAATGTTCATATTTTGTGTAATAAAATATGACCTTTTCCGAAACAGATTTATATATCTGAAATGCACATCAGTCCTGAGCTCTAAGGCTCACAAAAGTGATTAATTTGTCTTGACTGTGATTTTACCTGTCATAGACTCTCAAAGGTTTTATTGTACTGTTACTGAAACATACACATTACTCAGCTACTGGGAGCATCCTTGTATACTGAACAGATTATATTCAAGCATTCAACTTGCAAATGGTGTGGGATAAAAAGTATATGTCGAGATAAAATTGTTATCTAAAGCTCTCACATTTTCTAAGCTTGTGGCTACCAACAAGTCATCAAAGTTTATGTTGCCCTGATAACAAAAGTTTGAGTGTCAAAGCATTAGCTTAAAATGTCTGCAATTTTTCTTTTTTAACATTGAAGTGTAACATTTGAGGATGGTTCTTAGATCACATTTAAAACAACTTCACCACTATCACACTGATTTGAGAATAAGCTTGCCTTTGAAAGATTTATATTCTTAAGATGCTATATTTTCCTGGATAATTGACCTATTAGGAACAATTGAAATAACACTTAAAATTGTGATTTTTATAACAAATGTACAGTTAATATATGTCAGAATTAAAGAGTTTTAATAATTATGTCATGCAACACTTAGAAAAAGTTTGAAGATCTTTAGAATTCCATGAAATTTAGTTTAATCTTGATGCTTTGGGGTTTTATGATCTATTTTGAAATAACTATTTAATTTTTATCTAAAAACACCAATCCCTAAAAAGTCTAGTGTTTTTTTTTCCCATTATAGAATACATTCAGTTCCAGCATTTAGAACTGTCAGCATATATATGTTATATTTTATGCACAACTGAATAGAAATGGGCTTAGATAATTAAGAATGTATGAGAAAAAAATGGCTTTGCAATAGAGCAAAGACAATTTCTGGGAAGTTGAGATGGAATGTGAAGTGGTAAAAACAGATATCAATAATTGTTAATATTTCATTATTGCATCTTTATTACTAAATAGTATTTATTTATAAATTCATGCATAATTAGAACCAAAGACAGTAATTTAGAACTGAAAAAATTGTTAACTATAATCTAGGTTAGGCATCTGAAGTCTTAAAAACACAAGCAAGTTTTTATAGACAATCAGCAGAATAAACTAAAATTCAAACACTAATATTCTTATTTTAAGTCCAGGCTGTTCTATTAATACATATGATCCATTCATAAAATGGTATTTAGAATGAATGATTTTCACATATGACTCACCAACAGAAAGCACTGTCTTTATCCTCCAGGAGTAACATTTCGATTTCTTACTAAAATATGTCAGATTTTTGTTTCTATGAATGTTCTATAAATGTTCACATCAATGATTTCCTCTACTTATTAAAATAATTTTATTTCTGCAACTACAAGTTTCATCAGTTAGAGAAAATCTGTTAAGCAATAATAGATGTAAAAGCAGAAAGCATTGAGTATTTTACTAGTATGTTATTTTTGTGTAAATGGTCAAATTACCCTTGCAGTTGAGTAGCAATCCACACTAGCTTGAACCCTTCCTGAGCACTGGTTTATAGAAAAAAAATCTTACAAAATCTCATTATGGAAGCTAATTATAAAATGGCTTTTAAAATATAATGCCCAATTCTGAATTATCTGTTTACTTATTTGGTGAAGATAACTTCTCTTGATTAAGGTTTATCCATATCTGACAGAATACATTACATTCATTGTCCAGAAATTGAGTTAAAGCAATAAAAAAAAAATCAGCAGAGAAAAGGAGCAGAGAAACCCATGCCATATAGTTACATTTAAACAAATATGATAATTTATAAAAATAATCATAAAATCTTCACGATTCTTAAAAAGAAATGTTTGCCATTTCTTCTTCTCACTGTTGCAACTGCTGAACTGATTACTCCATATCTAATCTGGATTTTCTCCAAACATTTTTTTTCACTATGTCCAGAACCATCTTCTTAAAGAGCAAACCTAAAAGTGTCACCACTCTGCTTGAAACCCTTCAATGGCTCCCTGTTACCTGGAGGATAAATTCCAAATGTATGTTCAGGGCATTAAACGTTCCTGAAAGTCTGGTGGTTGCTTGGCTTAACACACACTGTCTATGACTCTAAAATTTTGGCAAACTCTGTACTCACCTCTGGGCCTTGCCCATGGTCTAGCTGGAGCATGCTGATCCTTCCTCATCCTACTCTTTCTTGTCATTCCTTACTGCTGAGAAGCCCCTTCTTGATAAAAACTCACTGAACTTATTCTAGATTACCTGCACCTTCCCTATTCTTCTCAAACCCCTTGTCCCGCACTGTTGTACTGTTCAGGCACTCATTTCTCCCCTTGGGTAGAATCTCATATTTCTGTAAATATCAAGAGTCACATCTTACAATATTGAACTCACAATTATCCACTAAAAAATTTTGGGGGCAGATGCATGAAGGAGTGTATGTTGAACTGAGAATAAACTCTCATAAAATAATTTTTGTGAGAGGCCACTCCATACTTTGATGGCATTTCCACCGGAGACCAAGGAAGATCAAGAATGTCAGTCAGTAAGGACCCAGGCTGCTGGTCAGAACAACCACACTCCTGGCATTCTTCCTACAATCTTCCTCTGACTTCAGCTTTTTCAGACCTCAGGCCCCATGATCACCACTTGCCAGTCCTACGTCCCATTTCCCAACAAGTGAATCTTTTGAAAACTCTATGAGCTAAAAAAAACCCAATAAACTCTACTCTGCAAGTATTTTTACCCAATGCAGATTTTATTTTATTTTACTTTATTTTATTTTTGAGTTGGAATCTCACTCTGTCGCCCAGACTGGAGTGCAGTGGCCGGGAGCGGTCACTGCAGCCTCGACCTGCCGGGCTCCGGCGATCCTTCCGTCTCAGCCTTCCAAGGAGCTGGAACTACAGGCGCGTGCTACCACAACTGGCTGATTTTTTGATTAATTATTGTAGAGATGAGGTCTCGCCAAGTTGCCCAGGCGGGTCTCGAACCCGCGGACTCAAGCAATCCACTCACCTCAGCCTCCCAAAGCACGGGATTACAGGCTGAGCCACCGACCCTGGCTAGAATTTATTTTTTAATTCCAGTTTTCTCTAACAACCCACTTGTGTTCCTCTTTAACTTAATTATGGGATAGTTAATGATATCTCCCACTCTACCCTTCAGGGACCCAGAAAGGTAACAATCTTGTAAAAACCAGATTACTTGATGGTCTGAATACTATTAATCCTGAGGCCAGATTTTGCCTTTTCCTGCCATAGGTCAAGTAAGGACCACCTGCCTCAGATATATGAAGGGAAAAATCTCAAAATGTTCTCCAACAACACTGAGGGCCTGAAAGTTGAGAACCCTCTCTGGCATAGGGCACGATGTCCTCCCTGCTTTTTCTAAAAAGGCCGTGTATTAATCTACAGGTATTCACAAACGCACTAGCAGATAAATTCCTTGGAGAAAATAGCTACAGCAAAACACCAAGAAAAGCAATATGAGAGAATCATAATATTTAAGAAAGAAGAAACTTTTAAAAATGTTTTATAGGAAAAGTAAGGGTGATGCAATACATAGGAAGTGGAGGCAGAATGACCGTGCCCAATCTGAAAAAATGTTTTCCAAAATAAAACTGTACGTGCTCATAACGTTTCTTAATTTCCTTCATTCTTCTTCTAGGAATTTAGTGGTTGCCCTTAAATTTAAATTTTGTAAAATACTGCAGTAGTTAGAGAAGTCCAATGACCACATTCAACTACAATCAACCAGAAAATATCTATGGTCCTCCATCAGAAAGAAAGAAAGAAACAAACAAACAGAAATAAAAACAATGCCTAGTCAAAAATAGTGTCAGAAAAATTAACTGCAAAATATCTTTGGAGTACTCTAGATATTTATATTTGTACACATCTGTTGTGGTCAAGTATAAACATGCCTGTAATTGCAATGAGAATTTACAGCAAAATGTCAAAAAAGAAATGTTCTTGTAACTTACAATTAATAAGATCATATGCGCTCAGTTTTCTTTACCTGAAGTATTTATTTTGCCATATCCACAATTGTAGTCACTAAAATACAGAATGTTTTCACAACTTTGTGACATCTATTTAGACGATTCTACATTATATGCTTTTATCTGATTTCATAAGTATTTCAAGCAAATCCTATTAATATGATTTTAATCAATAATAAGACCAAAGGACAAAGGGTAATTTGGAGTATTCTTTTATTAACTGAATTGGCCTTGAATTGTTTCCTCTTCAAGATTTGTATCTTTGTATCTCACTTTGAAAATTAAATGTTTCTAAAACAAACAATACTTACCTACAATGCTTTCTTATTTCTTTTTTTTCCTAGCAACCTCATGGTTGTTCATTATATTTTTAAATCTAGATATACACCTGACCATCAACTTGAAATTGAATTGTACATTGTAAGTTGAGACAAGCCTAGAGCAATCTTAGCTAAATTATTTTTAACTAGAGCTAAAAGTGTTACTTATATTTGAAAACAAATGAAACATTAAAATATAGCTAGCAGTTTTATATTACATTTTATTGTTTGTTACATTACACATTATGATAAAATAGAAAAAATAAGTTTCTTTAAAGTACATTTTATGATTTAAGACATTTTTTCTAAACTTTGAATCAAAAGTAATTACTGAATGGTTATATCTTGCCTCCAATATTCTGAAATTTCTCTTCAGAGTTCAGACACATTGAAAAAGTTGTTTAAAAAAATAAAAAAAACAAGGTGCTATCTGACATGAATTATTTTCAGTTTTGGGTGGAGAATTTATTTTATATTCTTGTTGTTATACCAAAAAAGCAGGGGGAACTTTTCAATTCAATGATTTAGGAAAGTCTTATTGGAATGAGTGCTCTTTGGTGATGTTGTTCATTCCTTCAGTGTTGGATCCTGAAGCCAGTGGTTTAATTGTGTCGATGACTAACTTCCATTGTGCAAGGAACTTAATTACATACTGTGGTTTAGTTTCTATTTTGCCAGGCAGTCGTTCATCCATAAAAGAATGCTGTAGAAAGTAAGTGGTAAATGCAAAAAAAAAATTGAAAGCACATGATCGTAGTCAGGAGGCAAATAAGTAGCTTTCAAAGGAAAGCCAGAATGCTTTAACTGGGAGCTGCCCTGAACTCCTACAAGAAAGAAAAAGTTGGCAGCCAAGAAGAAATATTTTGTAATTTCACTTACTGTTCAACCTTATATAATTATATGAACCTACTTTTGCACTTTTGATTACTGCTCAATTGTGAAATTCATCAAGTGAAACTAAAACATTTTTAAAGTCATATATATTTTTAAATAATAATATTGTTCTTTGGAGATATACTCTCCATCTCCTCTGTTGTAAAATAATTATTCTAAGTTTTAATGTATGATAGTAGTTGCCTGGGAACTGAGAGGACAGCTTTGCAATAACCCTGGGTCATTAAGGCAGCCAGGGTTGAAAGACTTACAGTTTCTAAAATTTTGTTTTGGTTTACAGATGCTTTGAGTCTAATTTATAATATCAAGACATGATCTTGAAAATATTAGATGATATGTTTGTGACAGTATTGGCTTAAAATCATATATATTTATAAGTGAGAATGCAGAAGAGTTTAATCTAAGCCCAAACTACATTCTTAGTTAATGTAGACATTCTGAAGGTCAGAGATGTAAGGTATAACTACGTTATGTCATTCATCATTTTTTGTTTTAGTGAAATAAAGTTTGGCATAATTGCATTTCCATTGCTGTATTTCAAAGTTGACATCTGCCATTTAAATTTGTGTTAATTTATACTCCAAGGAAAGTTAAAATAATTTTTAGTTCAATTTTGTACAAACATGTTGAAATTCAACAAATAGAGATGATCCACCATAAATTCCCAAGAATTGTCACGGGTTCTAAATGGGGAAGGACATCATGAGGGGGACAAATTTTATGTGACACACAAAGCATTCATAAAGCACAGACAGCAGAACCAAGAAGTAGAAATATTGACTTTGCAGTCAAATGGGTCAACTCTGCCATGAACTGGCTGCGTGACCTTGGATAGTGTAGTGCCTCTGAATGTTTATTTCTTCATGTATGAACTTCCGGTAATTATAACATAGATTTTGCAAGGCTGATATGAGCATTACATGAGATAATGTGTATGCAGTACCTGACTCATAGTGAATGTTCTTAAGTGTGTGGATTGATTGAGAATAATGAGCGAGGAAAGAGGAGGGGTAGATTCTGGAAATTGCTGTACAGGCTGCAATGTGACCACTGGCCCTCCACATCAGTACCTTACAAAGGGCTACCAGAATGATAAACTTGTATTCATAGGATTTCTAGAATCAAATTCCTTCCTGATCCTGAACTTGCTTCATCTGTTATTTTTGAATTCATACATATACCTGTTGAATACACTATTTAGTAAGAGTTTAGCCTTGATATATAATCTCCAGGATCAACTTTGTTATTTATTTTCTCTATTAAGTTATAAAAGCTATCTAAGTGGGTGGGCAAGATACTGCTTGTTTCTTTTGCTAGGTTCTCCCAGGAGTTAAGATAACAGGTGAGGGATACTTAAAAGCCCATGAGCTAAGGGACGTGTGAAAGAGGCCAACACACATACGTTGGTGTATTGGAGCACTGGTGCTGAGAAGTGTAAAATAGTCTGTTTTATCCTGGTAGGACTTCATTCACAAATTGAGAAAAACTCAAAAAGTAAAATGGCACCCAAAAAGCATTTTGCTAACAATCTAAACACTGGAAAAATTGAGAAATTATAACTATTTTGTTCGGAATTAAAAAAAAGAGAGAGATGTAATATAGTAAATGACTAAGGGTTCTAAATTTTATTTATTACTTAGTATTTGGTAAAATAATGCAAAATAATGATGCATTTAGACTTGAGTAATTTAGATTATAGTAACATAATACATTTACCTAAATTACTTAATGTATTTAAAATCACAAAATACTAAATATAAGAGTTTGGGGACAGAATAAATAAGTTCATTAAAACATTTGGTTTTACATGGAATCTTAGCTTTTCAAAAAATTGGTGCAGCTCTTTATTATGCTTAAATTATAATCCTGCTTAGAGACAAAGAAGGTAAAATTCATCTTTACTAGATGAGAAAATAGAACATGTTTTCATGATAAGCTTAAAGAGATTTGAATAAATACACTGACATTTAAATTTACACACCTTTGACATATAGCAAGGTAACTATAGAGAATTGCTCATAACATATTGATATTATCCTTTATATGATTTTATTGAAGAATGTGAAACCTATTCCTGAAATAAAAAAAAGAATATAAATAAACTAGACTTGTTTTCCCAAATACAGACTCAAATTGCTGTGAAAGACACAGATCTGAAGGAACGTCTCTAGGGAAAATTTGCCAAAGTCATCATCTAATCATATAATCAGTATAAGTGGGTCATGGAAATACCCAAGATACTTGCCCTCTAGAAAGTCTGACCTAGAAGCATCCTTTTTTCTTTTAAGATGATAATAATTTGGAGCTGGAAACTCACTATCACTGAGTATATCAAATGGAAATTGAGAGTGAATGAACAAGTAAACACTATGGACCTCATATCACTAAATGAAAGGCCTTCAAAATAAATGAGTTTGGCATCTTTTAACCCACTATGAAAAAATTTCAGCTGAGATTTTAGCTTGACCATGAAAGATGACGTGGCAATGACAATGAATAAATAGAAAACAAGTTTGATAACACAAAAAGTTTCAGGTATTTTTTTCTACTATCCTTCAATATGCTTTTGACTCCCCTGTTCAATCAATCTTAAATTGCTGAAGAAAACCAATAAGTCATCAGAGAAGTGCTTTAAGTGCTCATAGCATAGGAAAAAATTGGTCTCCTTTTCTCCCAAAGAGTGCATTATTAAAAAATCTGTAAGATGTGTTTTAAATGTACACCCATGCAGCCAGACAACCACTACCACCACAAAAAAAAAAAAAAAAAAGAGAGAGAGAGAGAGATAGAATGGTCCAAAAGTGACTCGAACAGAGATTTTTGTACATCCTGCAGAAAGCTGGGCCTTTCAACATATTTGTGGGTTCATTGCAGGAAGCAGACTCTTATTTGTTGATGAGCTATTATGTAGTTTTGAAGCATTGCTTTTTTTCGTTGAGGCTATGCAGTGTTTTGTTAACTGTTGGTTAAAATGCAGTACATTTAAATTCTTTATCAAAAAAGCAGAAAACCAAAGAATGAGATCAATCTCCCACCAAGATTTGTAGGAAAAATTACCACCTCAAAGATCAGAGGACACAATATGTTTCCAGTTATAATTTCCTCATGCTTAGAACTTGGCTGTGAAAAGCCAAGTCCCTTCAAGCTGATGAAATTTGGCATAGAAACCAGTGGATTGCCTGTTTTTAAAAAGTGATTTAAAATACCTCAGTTGCTTCTGTAGAACAAAAATGCCAAAATTCCAAGTTTTCTTAGAATTGCATTTCCACCCTTCTAACTTAAATATCTAATATGATCTTGATGCTGAAGATAGATAGCTTTCAGCTGCTTTTACACTATGCCTATACTAGTCCAGAGAGAGGCATATTCTTCACTTCTTTCTATTATGTGATTTGATATGATAGATCAAAGAATGATTTTCAAATGAAGAGAAATATATGCTGGCAGAATGTTAAACTATAGGCTCTATTGTAAAATGTAGAACATTAATTAAACATGGATATATTATTTTTTAGTATGATATAAATATATATGTAGTTCTATGATCAGCATTGATATGTGTGTGTGTGTGTGAATGCTTACAATATATTTAGAACTGGATAAATAGCATTACATATTAGATTTTTGCTTGAAGTATGTGTACATACTAGATTTGCTTACCAATATATCGTGTACTTGAGCATGTTGCATTTCCCTACAGTCCTATAATCAGTCATGGCCTTGGACTTTGCCAATCAAATATGCCTTTAAGAGTTTATGCACAATTCTCCCCTTTTTCTTTCCCTGCCACTCAGACCTGGGAGGCCATGTGTTCAAGATGGAGCAGTCACAGAGTACTGGACCTTCCCAACTGTGTTTCTATTTGGAGGAGAGTTGTCTTGGAGAGTTGCCCAGATCCATAGTAGACATTGTATAAGATAAAAATAGCACTTCCGTATGTTGAGAATCTAATATTTGTATATTGTGTAGTATAGAAGCATAATCTAAGCTGGCATAATCTGTAACAGTAATTTTCAAGCATTTGAAATTGTTCTCATCAGCAGCAAAAAATTTTAGTACGAATTTTCCATATACATACATGTGAACATACTAGTTTTTTATTATAATATAAATATATGTATGATCAGCACTGATATGTGTATGCAGATATATATGTACATATGGGAACATATATGGTTACAAATGTCATAGCTTATTACTTTACTTATTTTTTTTGCATTCTAAAACATAGTCAAAAATAAAAAAGGATAAATTTGTAAAAAATAAATTGCATTCTAATACTTTTTCTATTTTCCAGTCTATTATCTTTGCCCCTTGAATGCCTGCGTTCCACTTTGGAGATCACTAATCCATAATTTAACGAGACTGATGAAATTAACAAGAAGATAATCAAAGAAAAATTTCACTATCAAATATAAGGAGATACTATAATGTTAAGTTTGAATCATTAAGTCTCTCTATAGGCCAATGTATCTCTAAGTGGCTGAGGATCCTTGGAGCCTTCCTCTACACTAAATAGATCACAATCTCAGCAGGAACCCAGAAATTTCTATTTTACTAAGTTCCCTGCATAATCGTTATATATTTTAAGGTAATGAAATCTTTGCCTTAAAGTGTTCCAGAATAAGGCAGCCGGGTTTTGTTCTCTTTGGCAAAATACCTACAGGAGACAACATGGAGGTCATTAAGATTTTGGTGCATTGAATTTCTATACTTGTCGGTAATGGCTAATTGGAAGCTGAAGTTCAAAGACAGAACTCAATGTAACCCAACTTTCTTCTGGAAGCTATCTCATTTAGACATCATTTAGAGAGGAAGCCAAGAGATGCCCCAAATCTAAGCTAATGGAAGCATTTTATGAAGTGACAGCATAACCTAGCACTCTATGAAGCAAGTATATAAATATTCAAAGAGAGTCACTAAAGGATACACAGATGTTTGAAAAGGCAACAGTCATGTCAAATCCACTAATCACTGTTAACTGATCCCATATTTTAGTGGTTTAAAAAATGACATCACACACATTTTAGCCGTGATATTTTTGATTTCCCGAAAGGTAAACGAAGTGATAGGCCCACTGCTTTGTAACAGGATTGTCATCACTCAAATATTTCGGAGAAGATTCAAAGAAAAGTTGCTGAATTCAATGCAATTTTTTCAATTCATAAGGAATTAACTACTCCTTGACCTAAATAAGTCACCTGCATGGGTCAAGTCAATATTTTCCAAACACTAGGATTTCCTTTAGCTAACTACACAATGTTATTTTAATAAATGGCTTCAAAAGTCTATGATAATATTAATTAATGTCTTGTGACTGGGATGTGTTCAGAGGCTACTTTTATAGATGTCAAATAAAATGCTGACAAAAGTAAAAATTTCAGAGTGCACCATCTCAAGTGGCAAACAGATACGTTATAGGAACTTAGATACGAACATAATAGATTGCTGTTGCTCAGAATGAGATGAGGCTGGGGTAATATACAGACCATCAGCTCGCTGATGTCAGGGCCCTCTGTACAGGGTTAAGTGAAGAAATTTAAAGAGTCTGTTAAAGATGATGACAATATATAGAGAGAACCTTATACTCATGGATGCCATCTTATCCAGATTCTCATCATTCAGATTATTTGCATCTCTTAAAGCATTGACACAATGAATGGGAATCAACTCTGAACAAATTTGTTGTGTATAGTTTGCAATTAGGGAGAGAATTACTTCGAGATAAAGCTCTAAGTGATATTTCCCCAGCAAGAAAGAGTGGGGAATAAGTGTTGTTTGTTTAAATTCTAGAAACATCAAATCTTTTTTATTTCATTTATTCAACAATAATAACAAAAATTATTGTCTTTGCCATCAAGAGATAAGGGAGATATCCCCGAGGAAGACCACAGTCGAAATAAGGTTCATTTATTATTCAACTTGTTTGGATTTGTAATTGCATGTCATTCATGTGATTCTTTGACCGTTTCCTCCATTATCAGTAGCTTGCATAATATCTGGCACAGTATAAGCATGCTCAACAATATTTACTTTTTGAATGAATTAATAATTATTTATTTAAGAACATATTCTAGGTTGATTTAAATGCATGTTCTGACAGAGTTAATTGCTCACTCTTCTGTGTTCCTTGAGTGATTTGTGCTTTCTATTCTTTTAGAATTTACCATGGAAACTTTTATTCATAATTTTATGTGTCCATATCATAAACTGTGACTTCTGTGACCTTCTCGAGAGTAGAAGTCATGGCTTAATTGAACGTTATGCTTCCATACCTGGCACCATGTCTGGAATATAGTAGTCCCACAAGTATTCATGGAACTGAGTTATATAGAAATCATAGAAATTTCTAGCCTTCAGTTGGCATGGTATAATATTGACCCCGAAGAGGGGTGGCCGCATTGATCAGAGGCAAATGAGAATATCAATCAGAATGGCCCATGGACGCTATGAGGCAACATATGGCTACCTATGGAGGACTGCTGGGCTCATGGCACAAAGTTGGTGAAGAGGATAAAAGAACTGCCTTGGTTTCCGGTGGTGAGAGCTCTCCAGGGTAGAGACTGGCTGTTACCACATCTGCCATATTTAGGTTCCACAGAGTGACGTGGACACCACTGAGGAGGACAGACACAGATGGACGAGCCCCCAGAGGGACAAGAGCTGGTACACAGGTCTACTCATGGATCAGAGCCTAAGCACCAGGGCTGTTAG
Source organism: Tarsius wallacei (assembly GCA_963574415.1). Taxonomy (NCBI): domain Eukaryota; kingdom Metazoa; phylum Chordata; class Mammalia; order Primates; family Tarsiidae; genus Tarsius; species Tarsius wallacei. The sequence goes on along the minus strand of CAUYQG010239253.1, from coordinate 7,600 downwards.
TAGCTTGGAGGGCCAAACATGTCCCGTATCTAATACGAGTGTCGGCTTTCATCAGCCATCTCTCAAACAGCCAGTCTTGATACCATGGAGGAAATACTAGAACCATGAGACAACCCCCTGGGTAAGAAGCCCTTGAACTTCTTGGGGCATGTGTTGAACCTGTGACTATGAGAAGGGGTCGAAGAGGACTCTGAAGGGAAAGGCTGGGACCAAAGCCCATGCAGGTCCTTGTATAGGCCATGCAGCCAGCACAGCTAGTCCCAAGAACTGGAGAAGCTTAGAAGGTTTAGAGAAAGGCACTCCAAATCATGAGGAGTCCTGATGTGAAGGCCTGGAACTGGCATTCTATCTACTTGCCAGGACCTAAGCGTGGCCTTCAATCAAAATTTCCTGAGGAGCTTGTTGAATATGCATATTTTTTTTCTTTCTTTTTTTTAATTTTTGTTCTTTTCAGAGATGTCATCTAACTCTGTGGCTCAGGCTAAAGTGTAGTGGAAAGATCGCTCTACAGCTTTGAATTTCTGGCATCCAGAAATCCTCCTGCCTCAGCCTCCCAAGCAGCTGGAATTACAGGCGTATACCACCATGCTTGGCTTTTTATTTTTTTTGTAAACATGAGGTCTCACTAAGTTGCACAGGCTAGTGTTGAACTTCTGGTCTCAAGCAGTCCTCCCACATCACCCTCCCTAAGCCTTAGAATGGCAGGTGCGAGCCACCATGCCCAGTGTGACTGTGCACATGTCTTACTTCACCTTAGAAATGCTGAATTAGAGCCTCTGGGGGTAAATCCTAAAATCTGTGTTTAACAAACTCTCAGTTGATCTTAGAGACACTATCGTTGGAGAACCACTGATCTAATCTATTAGATCTCTGACACATTCAAGTGGATTCTGTCTGATACCCACCCTTGCTTGCCACCCAGAATCTCTCGGTATCCACGGCTGACCAACAGAGCAGATGGATCAATTTTCTGTTTCCCAAACCTTTTATGCACTTTTATAAAAATTCAAACTTTGTTCACTCTCTTCCCTCTGTTTGGATTATTTAATTTTACATAAGCATCAAATTCTAGCTAATTCTTGATGCCACATTCTCTGTAATGCTTGTTTATGTTTGTGTGTTTCTTTTGTACATTGACTTTTATTTATTGCCTTCACACCTATATTTTCCTTTTAGATTTGACCTCTTGAGTGCAAGGAATTCATGAGTTATTTTTTAGCTTGGTTAGTTTGTCACATTCGTAGAGGCTGAACTAATAGATTCAATACAATGCCAGTTCAAGGCTTATCTTTGCATTCTCCTTTCAGATCAACAAATCTTGCAGAAAGAGTTCAGACCTACTTTAGCAGAGTCATTTATTTCTAAAAGCGAGCCCTTCCTAGAATAGAGTCTAGACAGACAGGGAATCTGCAGCTACCCATTGAAATGAACATAATGAGTCCAGTTTTAGATCGGGACCATCCACACTGCACAGTGATTTAGATTCAGAAGAAAAAAAAAAAAAGCAAATCAAATGTCCCACTAATGCTGTTAAATAAAGTGTGTCCTGATAGGTGGGGTTGATCTAATGCAGGAGAAAGCGGCTAATGTATGGTGAATCCAAATCCGAGGAAATAGGCTTCTGGTTCTTAATGCATTTGCCAAAGGCAATTATTATACCATATAAATAAGGAGCAAGACACAGAACTGGCACTGTAATTTCCATTTACACTGCCTGCAAGAAAAGTCTGCTTATCGGGGAGAAACTGAGAGATAAAACTCTGATCAGCCATCACTTATAGAATCCTATGTGTCACACAAAAGGGAGAATGGATTTGTTGTGAGCACAGTAATGGGTCATAGAAAATTATTTTGGAAATCCCAAATCCCTAAGAGATCTAGAATGTGAAGAAAAGCTACACTGAAAGAACGCTAAGAGTGGCTGGCATGCATTTAAGGAGTAGTGAGAAAACTAATCTTGTTTGAGTTATGGGGTGTGTAAATCACAAGTTTACAGTCAGACATGAATTCAGTCAAAGGGATGAGTAGTAATTGACAAGTGCTCTTGTGATTAAAATTATAATTTTAACAAAAAAAGCCCTCAGGATTACCTCAACTATATCTATCTATCAAAAACAGAATATGAAAGTGTCATAAACACAAGTTTTCTTTTTTTTGTCTGACCCATGAAGTTTATTAGAACCCAGGACAAATTTCAAAGTAAAATGAAAAAAAAAAAATAGTCTGTGTGCATTTAATGAAAGCTTAGCAGGGCAATTCTGGTTTGGAGGCTCACATGTATTTTTGTCATGAGTTCATTATCCCTTTCAGTAAAAAAAAAATTTACCCATAGCTTCTGAAAATTGAGCAGCTGGTTTCAGTTGATTGATGGGTATGTTTAATGAAAACAACGAACTGCAAATTAGCTAGCTTATTGCAGTTGGTTCTGTCTCTTTCACTCTCTTATGCAAAGGTTCCATCTGTAGCTATGTCAGTCACTGAAACTGTAACCCCCAGTCCAGCTCTGGGAGATATTAGACATTTCCTAAAGAATAGCCCTCCACTTGAGCTCCTTTCTACAGTATGGATTCACGGTGTCTTATGCAAGAACAAAAGCACTGGTAGTAAGAAAGTGTCCCTTTCTCTGGAACATTAACAGCTGATGGTGACCGTCTCCTGCTACTGTAGCACACTCTGTGATTCACCTATGTAGCCAATAAATCTTTACTGAATCCCTGTTCTCTCTGCATGAGACAGGAGGTGCTCGGAACAAAGTTTCTGTCCTCAACGCACTATGGTCTATAAAGAAGTAAGCAGATTAATATGATTTAGTGTAAAATATTTCAACTAATAAAAAGAAAAACCAAGGAGATGATGGAGCCTGGTTGGAGAAGAGAATTAGCTTTATAAGTTGGTCAGGGAAGAGCTAACCAGGACGACATCTAAGCAGAGTTTGATAAAGGCAGGGACTGACCCAGTTCACATCTCAAGATAGGACAATCTGATCAGAAGGAGAAGCCAGGGCAATTGTCCTGAAGTGGGACAAAAAAAAAAAGCAAAAGAAAAATATTGCATGTGTATTATTTTTGTTTGCCTTTTTTTTTTTTTTAAAGAAATTTAAGTCTTCTAGTGTTGTTGAAATGAGAAGAACATTTGTACAGTTAAGGAAAGTGGCTTGCCTTTTCAGTTAGACAAGGTCTGAAGGTGCAATACTTAGCATACATCTTGGTCAAATATATCTGCCTAACTGGTTAATTGTTAAAATCTGTAAAATGGTTTTAACATTACCACAAAGAGATGCGTTTATAGTATCAATGGTGATAATATATGTGAATGGTACTTGAAGTAGCCTAAGGCAAAATTTCCTTTCTTTTCACGACTGGCAGTACCAGAAGGTATTACATAAATGGGATTGTTATTATTTATCATGCAAGTTCTCCTATCATTATAACTAGTCTTTTAATTAAAAAAATAGAAGGCATCCGGTTTTATTATGTAATCTCGAGTTGTATACACAATATCATCATTAAGTTATATAAGACTTCCTAGGCAACACCAATAAAAACACTGGAGAATATTTGATGTTTATGTTGATTTCTTAATGATAATCAAAGTATAGAAAGAGGCAGGACATATTTTTATACAAAAAAGATCAACCAATATAAACAATAACTCACATATGTGTGAAACATCACCATCCATATCAAAGTAACATTAATGTGAAAATTCGTATCACATCTGTGAGCATAAAGAGGAAAAGAGATGTTTGTTTTACTCTGGTACTCTCTTTTTTCAAATTCTGATTAGTGTAAAGTACTCATAACATAAAAGATCCCACTCACCTGCTGTTACCTGTACGCCTCAATGGTACTAAATGCATTCCTATCATTGTGCTACCATCACCATCACCCATCTCCACAATCTTTCCATTTTCTCAAACTGCAAATTCATGATCACTCACCTACTCCACATTCTTCCCTCCCAGCGCCCCTGCCAGCCCCATTCTACTTTCTGTCTCTATAATTTTGACTACTTTTAATACTTCATATGAATGCAATCAAACAGTATTTTGTGTGTGTGTGATTGGCTATTTCACTCGGCATAATATGCCCAATATTCAGTCATGTTACAGCATACATCAGAATTATCTTCCTTTTTAAGGCTGATTAATATTGCTATGCATATATACGTATTTGTATCATTCAGAGAATTGCTTTAAGCCGTTTTTCCTTTCTTAACCTCCATTTTCTCTTTGGTAAAGAATACACACACTCACACGCTCAAACAACATTTTCATCATTCATTGCTGGATCAAATGTGGATCACATAGTAATTCTATTTTTCATTTTTGAGGAACCACGACACAGTTTTTCATAACAGCTGGATTATTTTACATTCCTACCAACAACACCCAAGGTTTCCAATTTCTTCACATTCTTACCAATACTTGTTATTTTCTGGGTATTTTTTGTTGTTGTTTTGTTTTTGTTTTTGTCTTTTTAGAATAGTCAGTCTAATGAGTGTGAGTGATATCTCACTGTAATTTCGATTTGCATTTCCCTAATGATTAGTGATGTTACACATTTTTTCATGGTTTTATTTGTAGTTTGTATATATTTTTTGGAGACATGACTATTTAAATCCATTGTCCACTTTAATACTGAAGTTATTTTGTTGTTGTTGTTGAATTTTAGAAGCTCTCCATTTAGTCTAGAAATTAATTCCTTATCAGATATATGATTTGCAAATACTATCTCTCATTCTGTAGGTTGTCTTTTTACTTTGTTGCATAGTGTCTTTTGATGTAAAATTTTAAAAAATGTTCATGAAGTTTAATTTGTCCTTTGTTGTTGCTGTTTCTTATGTCTTTGGTGTCATATTCAAGAAGCTATTGCCAAATACAATGTCATAAAGTTTTTGTCCTATGTTTTCTTATAAGGTTTTTATAGTTTTAGCTCTCACATTTAGATCTTTGATTAATTTTCAATTAATTTTTGCATAGAGGATTAGGTAAAGCTCCAAATTATTATTATTATTATTTGCCTGTTAATACTCAGTTTTCCCAGAATCTTATATTGAAAAGATTGCCACTTATCCATAGAATAATTTGGGCCCCAAGTAAAAAATCATTTGGCCTTATATGTGAGAATTTATTTTTATGCTTTTTATTTTATTCCATTGTTCAATACATCTGTCTTTATAACAGAGGTACCCTGTTTTGTTTACTGCAGCTTTGTAATAAGTTTCGAGATCAGAAAGTGTGAGTTCTCCAGTTTTGCCCTTCTTTTTCAAGACTGTTTTGACTATCAGGGTCTCTTATTATTCCATGCAAATTTTAGGTTGGATTCTTTTCTATTTCTGCAAAAACATCATGAAAATTTTTAAAGAATTATTTTAAATGAATGGACTGCTCTGGGTAGTAGTGACATCTTAACAATATTAAATATTCCAATTTATGAACATGAGATGTTCTACTTATTTACATGTTCTTTGATTTCTTTCAGCAACATTTTATAATTTTCATTGTACAAGTCTTTCTTCCTTCCTTCCTTCCTTTCTTCCTTCCTTCCTTCCTTCCTTCCTTCCTTTCTTTCTTTCTTTCCTTCAAAAGCAGGATTTATTAGGAGGCCAGAAAAGCTCCCACAGTGGGAGGGGACTCAAAGGGGTTGCCCACAAGTCTCTCACTTCTTGCTTCTTTGGTTAATTAATGTTTTATCTTTTTGATGCTACGATACATTAAATTTTTTAAAATTTCTTTTTAGGATTGCTCGCTAGTGCATAGAAAAACAATTGATATCTGTGTGTTGGCTGTGCATCCCACCTCCATGCTGAATTCATTAGTTCTACCACTTTTTGGGGAGGGGTTGAAATCATCAGGGTTTTCTTTTTTTCTTTTTCTTTTTCTTTTGCGTTAGAGTGATCTTGTCACCCAGGCTGGTGACAGCCACAACAGTCTCAACCTGCTGGTTTAGGCGATCCTTCTACCTCAGCCTTCCAAGTAGCTAGAACTACAGACGCACTCCACCATGCCCAGCTAGCTTTTGTGATTGATTGTAGAGAAGAGGTCTCACAATGTTTTCTATATATAAGATTAAGATAAGGGTTTTCTGTATATAAGATCATAACATCTGCAAATGGAGTTAAGTTTACTTTCTCTTTTTAGTTTAGATGACTTTTATTTCACTTTCTTGCATAGTTGTTCTGACTAGGATTTCAAGTACCACATTGAATAGAAGTGGTGAAAGTAACCATCCTTATCTTATTCCTGATCTTGAAGAAAAAACTTTCAGTCTTTCACCATTGAGTTTGATGCCTCCTATGTTTTTCATACATAGTATTATACAGAAGGTCTTTCTTTTTATTTCTATTTTGTTGAGCGATTTTACCACAAGGGGGGCTAAATTTTGTAAAATGCTATTTTTGTATCAATTGATATCATCCTGTGTTTTTAAAATTTCCTTTATTTTCGTAATTAACCCACCTGATCATGTGTGTAATTGACTTTCAAGAATTTTGTTGAACACCTTTTAATCAATATTTGTAAAAGACATTAATGTGTAGTTTTCTGTTGCTGTGTCTTTGGTTTTGGTATCAGGGTGGTGCTGGTCACATAAAATGACTTCGAAAGTGTTCCCTACTGCATCATTTTTTGGAAACGTTTGAGAAGGATTGATTTTAGTTATTCAAATGTTTAGTAGACTTTACCAGGGAAGCCATCAGGTCCATGGCTTTTCTTTGTCAGGAGATTTTTAAATTATTGGTTTAAACTTCTTACTCATTTTAGATCTATTAAACTTTTCTTATTTCTTTGTAATCTAGTTTTGGTGGGTTTTATTTTTTATTTATTTTTATTTATTTATTTTTTATTCAATATTTTTTATTATGATATTGTGGGGTACAGTTAAGGGTTAGGTATACAAACATGCTTCGTTCAGGCACCCTTGTTGATAAGAAGTGTCTCCCCATCCCCAAAAGATTTGAACAGACACTTCTCAAAGGAAGACATCCGAGCAGCCAACAGACACATGAAGAAATGTTCAACCTCATTAATCATCAGGGAGATGCAAATTAAAACCACTCTGAGATACTACCTAACTCCAGTCAGAATGGCAATTATCAATAACTCAAAAAATAACAGTTGCTGGAGAGGGTGTGGTGAAAAGGGAACACTTCTACTCTGTTGGTGGGAGTGCAAACTAGTGCAACCTCTGTGGAAAGCGGTGTGGCGATTCCTAAAAGCTCTAAATATCGACCTCCCATATGACCCCGCGGCCCCCCTACTGGGAATATACCCTGAAGAACTCAAATCACTCTATAAAAAAGAGACCTGCACACGTATGTTTATCGCAGCATTGTTCACAATAGCAAGAACCTGGAAGCAACCATGCTGTCCATCAAAAGAGGACTGGATTAAAAAAATGTGGTACAAATACACAATGGAATACTATGCAGCCATAAAAAAGAACAAAATCATGAATTTCGCAGCAACCTGGATAGAACTAGAGTCTATAATACTGAGTGACCTCTCACAGAAACAAAGAACTGAGTATCACATGTTCTCACTCATATATTAGACCTTGATCATCCAACGTATTACCACAAGAAAATGACTGACAGTGGT
>CAUYQG010239249.1:0-15947 GCA_963574415.1 Tarsius wallacei | reverse complement strand
CAAAGAAACCATCAAGAGAGCAGGGAGACAGCCTACAGATTGGGAAAAAGTATTTGCCAACTCCAGGTCTGACAAAGGCTTAACATCTTGGATCTATAAGGAACTCAAACATGAAGAAAAGAAAAAAACAAACAACCCCATTATAAAATGGGTAAAAGATATGAACAGACAATTCTCAAAGGAAGATATCCAAACAGCCAACAGACACATGAAGAAATGCTCAACCTCACTAATCATCAGGGAGATGCAAATCAAAACCACTCTGAGATACTACTTAACTCCAATCAGAATGGCAATTATCAATAACTCAAAAAATAACAGTTGCTGGAGAGGGTGTGGCGAAAAGTGAACACTTCTACACTGTTGGTGGGGGTGTAAACTAGTGCAACCTCTGTGGAAAGCTGTGTAGCGATTCCTAAATGCTCTAAATATCAACCTTCCATATGACCCCGCGATCCCCCTACTGGGAATATACCCTGAAGAACTCAAATCACTCTATAAAAAAGATACCTGCACATGTATGTTTATCGCAGCATTGTTCACAATAGCAAGAAACTGGAAGCAACCATGCTGTCCATCAAAAGAGGACTGGATTTAAAAAATGTGGTACATATACACAATGGAATACTACGCAGTCATAAAAAAGAACAAAATCATAAATTTCACAGCTACCTGGATGGAACTAGAGTCTATAATACTGAGTGAGCTCTCACAGAAACAAAGAACTGAGTGTCACATGTTCTCACTCATATAGTAGACCTTGATCATCCAACGTATTACCATAAGAAAATGACTGACAGTGGTGGGAAACTATGGGGGGGAGGGGTAGGGAGATGAGATTAATGGTAGTAAATATCTGTCTGGGGATGGGGAGACACCTCTTATCAACAAGGGTGCCTGAACGAAGCATATTTGTATACCTAACCCTTAACTGTACACCACAATATCATAATAAAAATATTGAATAAAAGAAAAACATGCAATGTAATCCTGAACAAAACACTCAGTTGCTCTAACCAAACCCCCCTCAATGGGTCAACAGTGACTTCACAGTTTTCTGATTCCACAAGCAAAATTTCTGTGCATGTGATGTTCATTAATTTAGTTCAAGATTGCAGTCAATTAATTTTTTCTTTCAGAACAGAACAACTATTTTCCCAAAATTAATATTGGACTATCTACTTACAAGATATGCAGGCTGTAGTTCAAACATCTACAAAGGAATTAAAATTTTGGATTTGTTTTCAAATTACAAATGCAATAAATGACTATAAAATATTTGTGCCATGTAAGGATCAATAAGAACTACATACTAATGTAGTAGCATAACAATAAAATAAATTTATTTGAGAAAATATTTAATATAGTTATTTCACACATTTTTTTCTCTTTATCATTATGGGTAGAAAGTATATTTATTTCAACTTGTTTGATTCCTTTATGTAAAGTATACCACAAAGGAAATTGAAAACTAAAAGTAGATAAAGGCCTGCATCAGTTTATTTTATTATATACATTTTTTTTCCTCATGGATGACACAAGGAAGAAAAACTCACAGCAAATAGTATGAATTTTGCCTAAGAGCAAAACTGGAATTTTGCTTAGAAATAAGGTTGCGTGAGTTCTAATATGAAAACAGCTGTTTACTTGAGTGCCTAAAGTTTTCTACCAATGAGCAAGGCAGAATAGCCTTCAATCTGGAAAATTATCATAGCAGATGTAAAAATCCTCAGTAATTTTCCCATGAAGCATCTAATGTAGATCCACATGGTTTTCTGGTGAATCTGCCAGGATGCATTAGGAACAAAGTGTACCCTACAGATACCTAAGCAAATTAACATGCTGGATGGAATTATTTTATCAAAACCAATTAAATTCTGTAAATTTTCTGCCAAAGATAATAATTTTAGTTTTAGAATAATTCATACGGAGCTACTTTTGAGACAATAATTAAATACCAAGCTTAATTGTCTATTAAGGCCATATTTTTCTTGTGGTAATAAAACCAAATTATCAGCATTTAGAACTATCAGGGAATTCTTCTGAATTTTCTAATGTTTCTCAAAGGCAATTTTAGTAAATTTCTTAAGCACTTCATAACAAACACTGAATAAATATGTGGCAAATGACTTAGTTGTAGACAAATAAGTGCATATCAACAGATAAAAACATATACTGAGGTTCTCATATCATCTGTCTTTATTCACAAAGTCAGATGCCAAATGAAAAAAATATATGTGGTCTTAAATATTTTTGAAATCCAATCCTAGTTTTTATATATCATAATATTCTTTTTTATAACTCCTCTGATGTTTTATGTTAATAAATACTTTTAAAAGAAAATGTTATGTATACCACATAACAGCTGTTTGTCTTTGGGCAAGTTAATCAACTTCACTAAGCTGTAGGCTTCTCATTTCTAAAATGAGAATAGTATTAATTCTCAGAGTTGTTGCTAGATTCAAATGAGATAATCAGGTAAATCCCTTAGCATTATGGTTGGCACAAATTAAATGGCCAAGCAAATTTAGATATTAATTTGAGCGCTACTCTTCTCGTTTCTTGCAGTGCTTTACTTTGGTACAAGTTTTGTTATCATGATAAATGTATTTTGTCACAGAGGATAAATTTATGTTTCACTGACTGTGAACACTGGTTTAACAGACCATAAAAACAGAATAACTTTTGGGGAACTAGTAAAATTGTATTTTTTATCCCTCTTGATTCACGCTATTGTCAAATTATTGCAAATTTAATTTGTTACTGCCTATTTATCCATCTGGCATTTGATTTCTCTCACTCTCAATGTGCTGAAATGAATGGTCATATTAAGCGATGCTCTCAGGATTACACATGTGAATGTTTTACTTGCGTTAGCAAAACTAATGATTTTGATTCCATATTGCTTTGATAATAAAACTAAACAAAAATTCTAACATTATTATGGGTAGCTGCTTTGGGAGAAACAAATGCAATGTTATATCAGAATTGAGTTGATAAAGTAAAATTGTTATCACGGCTATTACAATATCACAAAGCAAAGCAAATGTAAACATTTTAATAGTATAAATTATAATTAAGGCTATGGACTCTAGTTCTTTCTATCTGATAGAGTAACAAATCTGTGAACGTCTTAGCCTATGAACAAAGAATTATTGTTGTTTTTTTCCCTCAGATATTTGCAGAATGGTGTATTTTGTTGAAGTACTAGATTGTAAAATAGAATTGAACTTCAGTTATCCAAATGCCAGATATCTGATATGCTATAAATAATCAGTTATACTGTCATTATGACAAGGCTGTATATCTTGGAAAGTATCTTATTAATTGTCTTTTTTTTTTCTTCACAATTTTTTTAGGTGTTCAGGAATACTCGTTCTGTCTTCTTTTTATAAGGAATGAAACAATGCTCCGAACTAATAACAAAGCTACCTGATGAAAGGCATATGAGTAGAACTCACCTACATGTCTTTTTTCATTATATCACACTGTGTCTCTGATGAAAAGAGTTTACACTACATACATTTGCTGGAAAACATTTTATTGACGTACAAAGTACTTATGCTTAACAAGATAGGCATCATGTGATTAAAACATTGGAACAACAATAAGACCAAAAAGGAAATCTGTGATAGGTTTACCTCTAAGAGCAAAAGTAATAAAAATCATTGCTCAGTTGATAACATCAGAACTTTATATATTGACCTATTTTTTTCATTACAGTGACCTAATTTCTAACTGTATGCCTTTATGCTAATTACCAGCTATGTGTCTCTAACCCTAATAATTCCTCTTAGGTCTGCATCTGTATATACAGGTACAAATGTAATTTCTTTTGTATATCCCACAAGAAACCTGTCTCAACATTTCCATACCTGAATCATTTTTACATCCTCTCTTTCAGAGACTGGTTTAGTTCTGTGAAGACCATGCAACCTGTGATTCAGGCTAGAAACTTTGGAATCTTCCTGAACAACTATAGTGATCAATTATACTTACAACTAATTTTCATGCTTAATCGGTTCTACCTCAAAAATAATGATTTTTCTCTATCTTCTTTTCCCCATATTTATGACTCCAAATTAGTCAAACTATCTTACTAACTGGTTGATTCCAGCTGTGATTGACAAAGGAAAGCGCAGTCCCAAATTGCTAAACTCATTGCTCAAAGCACAGAGAGACAACAACAGCAACAATATTATGGTGTTTGTGTTAAACAAATGTTATACATTCTAGAACACAGGTCAGATGGCAGATGATCAGACTCAAGTGTTGATCCTGTGAGCTGCTGTTTCACCATTATGCGAAAAACATAAATTTGCCTGGATTCATATGAATACAAGTCACAAGCTTGGGAGGAGCAGGGACTTGAGGATGGGAATGGATGTATGTGAATTTTTAAGATGACTAGAGCTAGAAAATTTGGAATCTTCCTAAGTACTTCCAACCCTAAAAATACCACTGAGCCTTGTTCAAAACTAAAATGGCTCCTAAATTATGGAGCAGTTTCTGGGTCATATCAGCCAACTTAGAATCCCTCAGTCACTTTAGGGTCTTACAGTCATCTAGGTTTGTATATGAAATCCCTGCAATGGGGTGGGGACTAATGGGAGCTACTACATTATCATTGGATAGGAACAAGGTGTCTTTGGTTGTCAGCTTCTTGAGCTAATATCTGATCATGACTATATCTGTATCCTATGGGTATTGGTCATCAACTCACTCAACTTTGTCTTTTATTTTCCAACTCCTAACGACATTTGTATCTTTCTTGGGTTTCCAGGAGACATCTGACTGCTTTCCTGTGCCACTTTATTCATGAGAGAGGCACAGAAGGACACTTTGAGGTCTTTTATGCCAGTTATGCTAGTGCATGAATAAGTAAATTTGCCACTGCTCCCCGTACTTGATGCAGAATGCAAAAATATGCAAGACCGTCTGTGACCAACAGCCTAGACAACCTAAGTATGTGAGATACATACACACACACACACACACACACACACACACACACACACACACACACATACCCTGATCTCCTGTCCCTATTCTGATTCCTCAAGCTTTACATTTCCAAAGCTGTCTGAAGTTTCCATCCATAGCCTTCCTTTTGGGACCTTGCATAGACAGGCAGGGCAGAGGGGACCTGGGGCTGTTTCTCATGAATTCATCACAGTTGAGGCCAGTGGGTGGCAAACTTGTTCTGCAAAGGGTCAACTGGTAAATAGTCTAAACTTTGTAGTCTTGCCACAGCTACTTGACTCTGCCATTGTGGTATGAAAGCAGTCATACTCAAAGGAATGGAAGTTTTCCAATGAAAGTGTATTTGCAAAAACCGTTTGCAGGGTATGTTCGGCCTTGGACTGTGGTTTGTTAGCTGGTGGACTCCTGAAAGACTCTAATTTCATTTCTCTCTGAGACAAAGCAGGCTTTGGTATATTCTCCAAAATCTTAGTACCTTATAATTGCATCAATTTTATGTTAAGTAAAATTTAAAAAAATAAAATAAAATAAGATTTTGTGCCTTGTTCCTCTCTATACTGTCATAACAACCTTCTCTCAGGCTCCAGTGAACCTTCTCTCAGGCTCCATCTACAGAGGGCAGGACAGAGACTAAGGGAAGATCCCATGGGATAAATCTATCCAAGGTTTCTCTACTGTACTATTTTCATCTGTACATCCTTTTCCTCTCACTATTACTCTTCTTGAAATTTTTTGTACGGGATAAGTTCTGCTTTGCATTTAGCACTGTGCATTTTTGGCTGCTCTCCAAGCCCTTGAGGAAAACACTTGGAGTCAATCTCATCCCTTTGATGCAGTGCTGAGTAATGAAGTATTTTCATGTTGAAGTAAGAGCCAAACTACATAATTAAATTCTGTCCAGATTGTATCAAATATCTTGATGTATAATAATGGTGGCAACTTTGTTTATGTAGTTTTTCTCATTGTTGCTTTACTAACTTTCTTTTAACATTTCTCATTCATCATTAAAAAAATCCTCATGTTAAGTTCAAACTTGACTCTCATGCAATTTTTAGAAATTAAACTAGTTGTCTCATATCAGTTAGCCAGTCTGTGGAATAAACAAGATAATGTTTACTTAGATAATATACTAATATTTTAGGAATAGTGACAGATTATACATACATAATATCTCAATTATACTTTTCCAAAAATCAGTAATTCCTCAAATTATGTCTGATTTATAGAATATTAAGTAGTAACTTGCTGTCTAATAATTTTACCAGTTAACTCAATAACGTATTGAAGATTTATCTCGGTTTGTTTTAAACTAAAAATATAACAAAGGTAGTTAATACCTTCCTCATTGCTTCTCAAAACACTTACTCATTTAGTGCTGAAGAACTAAGAGTATGTGTATAAAATCATCTATATCTCCAACTACACTTTGATTTTTTTGATGTTAGAAAGTATTTTTGCTTACTGTTGATTTTCCCAAGACTTAAAAGAACTCCCAGAACATAGCACAAAATAATGCTGTTGAAAGTAAAAGCTGTAAATAAATAAATGGCATTGCATACTATGTAAAATTACTTTCAAAGAAGGAGAGATATATCAAATTAAGATTTCAAGGCTTTGCAGTTATTAGTAAAGACAAGTGGTAGATTTTTATTTTTGCTTTCATTTTTTATAAAACATATCAACAATAATTTCCAATTCAGTATATTGAAAGAAGAGTGACAATTTAAGGACTTTTCTAAAACAATATTGATATTTTATTTTTAGTTCTTTTTACATTAAATTCAACAACAAAATTACCAACCTAATTTAGTTAAGTTTTTCTAGACCATCCAACTTACTTTTCAAAGATCAATTTTTACATATATTTTATCATTGCATGGTATAATGAAAATTAAAATAATAAATACAAATGATATAAAGAGGCAGGGGAGCAAATATAATAGTTATTAAATGCCGATAATTCATCTTTTGAGAGCAGAAATATCAAAAATTCTGGGAATAATCCTAAGCTCTTAAGAATTCTGCATATGAAAATGGAAAGCCACAGTTTACTCAAAATATCAGTTTAAAGGTGATTGTCTAAGTAAGGGTTTTCTATTCATAAGACGAGAACTTTGTAACAGGTCCTGTGTTTAAAACATAAGGAATGAAAACTGCTATAATCTATGTAAATTTGGAATTGGGAATGGTCAACATTTTCAAAATATGAAATTTTAGAAACTTTTTACCCAAGATCTTATCAATGAACATGACTATGTTTATCGTAATGTACCTTCTAAAAGAGATTCAGCTGTAATTTAAGATTAATTTATTAATTCCCATTCTAAGTATTTTAGAAGATGAAAAAAGAATGTACAAATTGGACTCTAAAACATTTTATGCAGATGGAATGTATGGTTAGTGTTCCATTAGAATATCTCAGGCTTTGGACTTTCAGTCATAAAATTCATTTCCTCTCACACTAGCCTGAAGTTGAAAAAATTCATCATTTCCACTAGCAAATGCAATTGGGAGAGGGTCATTTTTCATTCTAATAATACCAAGAATGTTATTAAGTGATTCAACACTGGGATTTCTTTTTATTACAGGTGAATATTGATGGGGGAAAATAAAGCCTTTGAAATAAATTATTTAATATACATATATACAAAATTTTGTGATTTAAAATAATGTACAAAATTGTTGAAAAAATTTCTTTAAATTTCCCAGAAATAACATAAATACAGATGGTTCCTCAATTTACAGTGAGGTCATGTTTCAGTAAACTGGTCATAAGTTGAAACTATTTTAAGTGGAAAATTAATTTAATACACTTAGCCTACTCCTACAAAACATCATAGCTTAACCTAGCTTACCTTAAATGTCATAAGAACATACATTAGCCTAGAGTTGGGCAAAATAATCTACTCCAAATCCTATTTTATAATAATTACATGACTATGTCATGTAGTTTATTGGCTATTGTACTGAAAGTGAAAAATAGAAATGTTGTACGAGTAATTAAAGCATGGTTTCTGTTGAATGTGTATCACTTGCACATTATGTAAAGATGAAAAAACAGTAAGCCAAATCAGTAAGTCAGGGACCTTCTGTACTAACACATTAAATTGTTTGTTTTACTGTCTCTAGTACTGTGTTCTCTTTGAAATCTCAGCAGTCATTCTTAGAGTCCCGTCAGCTTAAATAACTATAATTGTCACACAAAGAAAAAAAGCTAAAAGTTAAGAAAGCACAAGAATTTTGTTCAATATTTTAAACCATATTTTCTTTTCTTTTTTTTTGAGTAGGAGTCCCACTCTATCACCCAGACTGGAGTTCAATGGCACGCTCTGGCCACCACAGCCTCAACCTACTGGGCTCAGCGATGCTTCTGCTTCAGCCTTCCAAGTAGCTGGAACTACAGGTGCATGCTACCACACTTGGCTAGTTTTTGATTTATCGTAGAGAGGGGTTCTCGCCAAGTTGCCCAGGTGGGTCTCGAACCCAAGGGCTCAGGCAATTCACTCACCTCGGCCTCCTCAGCCCGGCTAAACGATATTTTCAAATCCCTTATTTACTCTTATCAATATTTATCTGGAATAAAAAGAAATGACACAATGTTGGATCCTTTATTTTGCCCAGATTTTAATTTAATATTGTTTACTTGGCAAACTCATTTTATAGAGCTGAATCCAAATAAAATAATTTGTAAGTAATCAAGTTTTATTAAAATCTGTACTATGATTAAGCTGTAGCAGCCAAACAGATACACATTATGAGAACTTAATAAAATAGTTATTATTCTATTGTAGAATGTTTTAAATCTCTTCAGATGTCACATAATTGTCAATATGCCTATTAAGAGTTGTGGTGATGGCTTATTTCTAGCTCACTGATTGCTTTTGGTCAATTGATCTTAGTACTTTAGTGTTCTTAATTAGCTTACCTTGTTTTGAACACGAGATATTTTATGTTAGCCCCATGGTAACCACAAAAAAGGAAATTACAGCAGGTACACCAAAAAGAAAGTAAAAAAAAAAAAATTAGCACCATAGAAAATCACCAAACCACAGAGGCAAACAAGAGAGAAAGAATGACACACCCACACCTACCTGATAGGCTCAAGTCCAAAATAACAATATGCAAAGGTGTCAAGTATGTGGAACAATCAAAACTCTTCTTCACTGCTGGTGGGAAGATGCAATGACACAGTCACTTCAGAATGTGGTTTGGCAGTTTCTCATAAAGGTGAAGCTGGTCTTGTTTATCTAAGTAGATAGATACTACTTAGCATTTGCAACCTTGGGTGTATACACAACTGATATGAAATCTATGTTCACACAAAAATCTGCATGTGAAGTCTTTTAGCGACTTTATTCATTTTCACCAAAAACTGGAAGCAATCAACATGTTCTTCTAGGCAAATGGGTACAAAAATATACAATAAAATATTATTCAGCAATAAAAATAACTTAGCTATTAAGTCGTAAAAAGACATGGAGGAAATTTAAATGCCCATTTCTAAGTGAAATAAGTCAATCTGAAAAGTTTACATAATGTATGATTCCAAATATGTATCATTCTGAAAAAAGAAAAAATATAGATTCAATAGAAAGATTGTTTCTGAGAGAGAAGGAGATGAAGAATGAATAGATGAAGCCCAGGGAATTTTTAGAGCGATATAACTATTCTGTACTATACTGTAATGGTGGACATATGACATTACACATTTGCTAAAACTGGCAGATTTTCACAGCACAAAGAAAGAACCATAATGTATGCAATTAAAGAATGATTTGGGAGATCATAGGATGTCAGGAAGGAATGTGGATTCCGACAAGATAACCTAACTATGTTACAAATTTATAAAACAACCTCCCCGCAGAAGGTAGAAAGATGCTGACCTAAGTAATCTTAGAAATGAGTGTATAAGATTAAAGTAAAAGGAATTGTTCATAAGCACTGCATTCTCATTAAAATGTTATACCCAACAGGACTTTGGGTTAATAATTCTGATACTGCTATATGTGTATTCTAGAATTAAGCAATTAATTAGATGTTAAGTGTTGAGAGCTGGATTTCTCACAGTTGGATGGGAATTTACAGATTAGCAAGGCGGTACTGTATTATAACTAGGGAAATCACTATGAACTCAAGGTTGGCTTAATGTAAATACAGATATATGCATGGGTTTGTGTACTCACATATATTTCCTTGTTTTGTCAGCTAAGAAGGACTAGAAGTATTAAATTCCAAATAATAAGTACACCTAACACCCAGATCTTGGTTTTGGAAATTTTCCATAAAAGGGATCAGACTCATCAAAGTAATGACTGGTTCTGGATCTGAGGCAGGAAATATAAAAGAGTCTGGAGCATCCTGTAGCACCAGAAAGTAAGGAACTGCAAAAAACAATCAAACAAACAAAAACCTCAAAGAATTCACCCTCTCAAAAAACAGAAACAATTAGAAGCACAATAAATAATGCAGTATTGTTATCTGCATTTAAAGTATAAAATAAATACTAATGAGCTATATCTGATATAAACTATTAAATGAATTATTGCATGTGAAAGAAGAGATAAACCACCATTTAGAATAATTCCAAACAGTTATAGAATTATGTACATATTCACATATTTTTCTGTGGGAAGAAGAAATACATAAAGAGCAACAAAAAAAGACAACTTTACAGTTCAGAAACCTGACAAATGTTATCTCAGTCAAATGGTCACAATCAACATCAACAATGAGAAGTCATGTTCACAGTATGTATCCTGGATATAACATAATAAAAATGACACTTTACCAATGTGTTTTTTCTAGAATCCATAACCCAAGTCTGACCCTATGAGAAAGTATCAAATTCCAGTTGTCAGACATTCGGAGAATCTTGACAAGTGCTCCTCAAAACTACCTACAGTGTTAAAAACAAGAAACATCTGAGAAACTCTCATAGTCAAAAGAACCTAAAAAGACGCAATGGCCATACGTAATATGAAAAACTGGGTAAGATTCTGGAACAGAAAGAGGACATTAGATAAAAACCAAGGAAATGGGGATACCATAGACTTTTGTTAAAAGCAAATAAATCTATATTGGGCCAGTAGCCATGACCAGTGTGTCACATGAGTGTAAAGTGTTATAAGAAGGAAACTGAATGTGGGAGATGTGGGAACTCTGTATATCTCAATTTCTCAGTGAATCAAAACTCTTTTGAAAATAAAGTTTATTTTAAAAAATAAAATATAAAATACCATGACATCGCAAGTTAGAACCGAATATGATTAAATAACTACTAAGTTCTTGGTCCATACTAGAAAGTTAGAAAACAACAATGAGTAATATGAACAGAAATTCTCTTATTAACCTTAGATTTTTGATGAGGGGTAGAAAATAAATAAAACATTTACAATGCATAAAATATTTGAAGATGATAGCTTTTATAAAGAAAAACAAAGAATGAAAGAAAATAGTTCTAGGGAATGGAGTTAATGCTGGATATTTAAATTGTCAACTGAAGCATCTGTATTTTTTAATTAAAAACTAGTTTATTTAAAAGTAAATTAGAGAAAGAGAAGGGAGAAAGAAGATTCACCTCCCCAAGGTAGGGAAGGGGGCCAAAGCCAGGGAGCATGGAGACAGCCATAGCTCAAATAGGTTTGGTCAAGGAGTTTGTGGATTGCAAATGTTTAACTGTATTCTTTAGACCTTGTCACTATTAATTTTATCTAGTAAGCTTAGACATGGAAATATTTATCAGTAATACATAGTACAAAGAACATTAAGAAACATTCTACAAATGGAGGTAAATAAATAAGAAGAAAGCCTGAGAGAGTATAGCAGAAATTGATGACATGAAAATTGGTATTGTGTTGAGCACACCATGAACAGGTATTGGTACTGCAGAAAAGGAATAAATAAGGGAGAGGTGTAACAGTCAAAAATGTGAGTGAAAACATTACATAACTATACACTCTGAATCTTGGACTTAAAGGGACTAAACTAAATTTAATGGTAAATTGATTAAAACTTATTAGCTGGGCTCGGTGGCTCAGCCTGAAATCCCACACTTTGGGAGGCTGAGGTGAGTGGATTGCCTGAGCCCGTGGGCTCGAGACCCACCTGGGTGACTTGGCGAGACCTCATCTCTACAATAAATCAAAAAATGAGATGGGCGTGGAAGCTCATGTCTGTAGTTCCAGCTACTTGGAAGGCTGAGGTGGAAGGATCGCGGGAGCCCAGCAGGTCGAGGCTGCAGTG
The DNA here is from genome assembly GCA_963574415.1 of Tarsius wallacei. Classification (NCBI taxonomy): domain Eukaryota; kingdom Metazoa; phylum Chordata; class Mammalia; order Primates; family Tarsiidae; genus Tarsius; species Tarsius wallacei. Next base: position 3,722 of record CAUYQG010239249.1, on the reverse strand, counting down.
GCCGGGAGCGGCCACTGCACTCCATTCTGGGCGACAGAGTGAGACTCCCAACTCAAAAAAAAACAAAACAAAAAACGTATATGAGCGTAAATAAAATTGATAGCATCTCTGGACTTAAACCATAAAAAAGAAAGTTCAAACTTCAAAAATGGTGTGCAAAGGTGAAATTCAATTTCAAAACAACCAAAAATCAGATTGATCTCAGATGTCTCATGCTCAAAAATATAAACAGTCAAAAAATGAAAACTTTCTGGTTCACAAATAATCGATCTAGCGAAAGTAAAAGTATTGAAAAATTTTTCACATATGAAAACATTCAAGCATTTTAATCAACCTGAATATTATTACTGTGCTTAATGAAAAAATCAAATTTAAACAATCAAGAATGGGATGTTAAAGCAAAAAAAATTAATAATAAAACTGAAATAAAGTAAATATTTAGATAACTGTATAATGGAAAAGGGCCACTAAATTAAATGTAAATGACCAAAACTTTTGAAAGAATATATTTATATGAGTGAAAAATATAATAAAATTATCATGCTTATTGCTAAATTTCACAAAAATGGAAACTATAATAGCTTCCCAGAATAGGAGCAGAGATACTAAAATGGATCCATGTGGGGCATATGTGTCTGCAGTTTCTAGTGAGCCATGGTGCCTGTGGCCTCCAAACCCTCCACAGAGAGACTCTGCAGGACACACACTGTAGGGGTGGTTTGCACCATATGAGCACCACTTCTCTCTCCGTAGCGCCAGCCAAGGCAATGCACCCAGTTTGGAGACAACTATCCTGTAGTACTGACACCACTCCTAACCTCAGTTTGGGACTGGTAATGCAACTTGCCCTGAGGAAGCCACCATCACGGTCTTTGCCTCTCCCATGGAACAGGATGGGAACCAGGAGGCAGGCACTGCATCTCTGTTCAGTGGGGAAGCTAAGGCCCCATACATCCATCTGTGGACTGAGGGAGAAATGCCAACAAGACAGTGGCCTCCCTTCTACCACTGTGCAGAGGAGTACACTTGTCTAAACAGGAGGAGGCTACTTTATGCCCACCAGAGCACTTATGTCAGGGTTGAGCCACGGGGCCCCTTCTAGCCTGACAATCTTGGTGACAAGACATGCTGCATGGGGAGTGCGACACTGTAGACCTAGGTTAGCTATAGTTCTTGATTCTTGTGCCAGGGAGAGGGAAAATCACTTGCCTTGCCACTGCCATACTGCATTGCTGAAGCAGTGCCAGTCACTTTTCCCTCAGCTTGCTACCTTTCTGCCACCTCTGCTCCTTCCATAAGTGGACCAGAGAAGGGAGGGCAAGTAAAAAGGCAAAATAAACTGTCACCCCAATAATAACAACTTTAACAAATGAAAAAGTAACATAACAAGAGATAAAAAAAGAAGTGATCACCCTCATAGATGAGGGAGAAAACAGAAAAAAACAATAAATCAAAAAACCACCAGCAATTTCCAAAGTCTTAATGACTTGACACCCACAAGGGGACTTCTCAGATCCCATGCCATAAACTCTATTCAAATTTGCCTGTCGCTGATGATAGATGTGTAATTCAGATTATGAATGACAAAGAGACTCAATGAGATCCAAAAAAAAGAGATTCAAATCAACCAGGCCATGAAAACAGTACAGGAAGTGAAAGTCAACCTGACCATTCTAAGAAATAACCATACTTAACTTCTAGAAATTCTCCCTTGGAATTTAAAAACAAAAAAGGAAGCCTTAGTGACAGAAATGATCAAACAGAGGAAAGAATCTCAAAGCTTGTATATAGAATTATTGAGTTAACAAAGTCTACCAAAAAAGAGAGACAGAGAGAGAGAGAGAGAGAAAAGTATCAGGAAAATAAGCAAAGCTTACGAGAAGTCTTGGATTATGCAAAAAGACCAAATCCATGACTGATTGACATTCCTGAGAGAGAAGGGGAAACTGAGAACACCTGGAACAAGCCATTCAATATATCATCCAAGAAAACTTCCACTATCTCACTAGAGAGGTTACCAAGTAGAAATAAGAAATTAAGAGAACTCCTGTGAGATGTCAAATGAAAAGATTATCCCCACGGCACATAATAAACAAATTTGTTAAGGTGAGCATGAAAGCCTGAAAGAAAAAAGTGCTAAAGGCAACTAGAGAGAATGGACAGATCACTTACCAAGGGAGATTTATCAAAATTGCAGTAGACCTCTCAACAGAAATTGTATATGCTAGAAGGGATGAGGGACCCATTTTTAACATTCTAAAAAGCAAACAAACAAAAAGCAATTATTTCCAATAATTTTCTACCCTGCTAAACTAAGCTTCATTAATGAAATAAAATTAAAATCCTTCCCAGACATTCAATTCCTAAGAGAATTTGTCACTTCCAAACCAATCCTTCAAGAGATGCTTTAAAAAGTTCTAAGTACAGAAATGAAAGAATGATTCCACCCACCACAAAAGCGTAGGTAAGCACCGAGTTTATATATCACACAAATCTACCATAAAGCCTAGAACACAAAGCAGCTTCCTGATAACAACGTGACAGGAATAAACCCTCACATACCAATAATTAACTTAAATATGGATGGATTAATGTGCCACTCAAAAGTCACAGAGTGGTAAAATGGATAGAAAAACATGATCCATCTTTCTGCCCACTTCAAAAAACCTAGCTCACTGCAGATGACACCTATAGGCTGAAAATAAAGAGCTGGAGAAAGATCTTCCAGGAAAACGGAGAACAAAGAGGAGCAGGAGTAAGTATTCTTATAATATATAAAACAGAATTTAATCCAATTTGTTTTAAAGTTAAGGGCACTACATAAAGCTAGAGGGCTCAATTCACTAGCAATAAATATCCATCCCGAATGTATACACATTCAACATAAGAGCAATCAGATTTATAAATCAATTGCTAATTAATCTAACCAATGACTTAAACAGTCATGCAATAATAGTCAGATACTTCAATACCTTGCTAACTACTTTAGACAGATCAATGAGGCAAAAAACTAACAAAGAAATCCAGAAACTTAACTTCAAACTGGACAAATCTGATCTAATATGCACCTACAGAACACTCACCCAGCAAACACAGACCATATATTCTCATCAGCACACAAAACATACTCTAAGACAGACAACATATTCAGACATAAATCAAGCATGAACAAATTTGAAAAGATAGAAATTATACCAAGTATCTTCTTAGAACACAGTGGAATAAAAATAAATTTCAGCACAAACAGAGCCTCCCCCCCAACACACAAATACATAGAAATTGAACTATATGCTTCTGAATAACTTTTGGGTCAACACAGAAATCAAATCAAAAACAAAAAAACATTTTTAGAAATAAACTAAACAAAGACATAATATACCAAGTCCTATGGGATACTATAAATATAATGCTAAAAGGAAAGTTTATAGAATTACATGAACACATCAAGAAAATGGAGAGATCATAAGTAAACCATCAAACATCACTCCTAAGGGAGCTGGAAACACAAGAAAAATTCCAGGAGAAGAATAGAAATTATCAAAATCAAATCACAGTTAAATTAAATAGAGACCAAAAAAAAATTTTTTTTTTAATTAATCAGTATTTTTTATTATCATATTGTGGGGTACAGTTAAGGATTAGATATACAAATATGCTTCGTTCAGACACCCTTGGTGATAAGAGGTGTCTCCCCGTCCCCAGACAGATATTGAGTATCATTA
>CAUYQG010239239.1:0-10329 GCA_963574415.1 Tarsius wallacei | reverse complement strand
CCTCCCACTGTGGGAGATTTTCTGTCCTCTCAATAAATCCTGCTTTCTTTCTTTCTTTCTTTCTTTCTTTCTTTTTTAAACAAGATTTATTGAGAAGACAGAAAAGCTCCCACAGTGGGAGGGGACCCGAGGGTGTTACCCGAGGGCTGCCCAGGATTTTCTTTTTTTTGAGTTGAAGTCTCACTCTGTTGCCCAGGCTGGAGTGTGGTGGCATGCTCACAGCCACTGCAGCCTCAACCTGCTGGGCTCAGGTGATCCTTCCGCCTCAGCCTTCCAAGTAGCTGAAACCACAGGCATGTGCCACCACGCCCTGCTAATTTTAGTGTTTATTGTAGAGTCAAGGTCCTGCCATGTTGCTCAGGCTGGTCTCAAATCCCTGAGCTCAGGCAATCCTCTCGCCTCTGCCTCCCAAAGTGCTGGGATTACAGGCTTGAGTCATTGCACACGGCAGGATATTCTATATCCAAAAGCACGCAAATGAAGATAGTTTTACATCTTCTTTTCCAGTCTGGATGCCTTCTATTTCTTTTTCTTCCTTAATTGTCATGGCTAGAGCTCCTAGTAAATGTTGAACAGAAGTAGTGTGAGTGGGAATTCTTGTCTTGTTCCTGATCTTAGGTGGGAAAAGCTTTCCATCTTTCTCCATTAAATATAATGTAAGCTGTGGGCTTTTCATGGATGCCATTTATCAGATTGAGCCTAGATGGCTACTTGTTCTGAATTCTCCATCCTACCCTTGCTGCTGGCTTGGCAGCCTTAATCTTCTTCCTGCAGACAGCGTTCTGCAGCCTCCTAAATATACACTCCTGTCCTCAGTCCCTGCAGCATCTCACCCTCTTACTGCTCACTGCAGTGAGGCAGGAGGTGACACAGGCGGGAGGAAGAGGCTGAATGCGAATCCTGGGAATGCCTACCACCTGTCAGATGACTCCATTTATGAAATCTGATTTCCTCGCATAAAAATGGCAGAAAATAATACCTACTTTTCAGAACTGTTGTGAAAAATGTTTTAATAAATTTGATTGTATCTGGCACATAGATGGCATTCAATAAATGCAGGTTGGATATGAATCTGAGAAGTACAAATCAAGTCCAGCCTAAGATGCCTGGAAGCGGCCTCTGCACAGTAGAGGAGCCCGAGATCCATATTGGACTTGGGTCTTCCCTCAAAGAGTGACTGTCTAGAAATGGTCCTGTAGCAAAATCAAGCCACATGGGGTAAAATAAACCAGCCAGGAATGAAGATGCCGCATGTTCCTGTAGTTCAGGTGAGGCTATGAAGTGAGAGGATTGCATCTAAGGAGTACTAATGTCCGAGAAAAATGGGACTTCCTTCTGTAGCCAGCAGGAACCACTGAAGGTTTCTGAGCAGTTAAAAGTGGGATTTGGGATCAGGTATTGTGGCTCACACCTGTAATCCCAGCACTGTGGGAGGCCAAAGTGGGAGGATCACTTGAGGCCAGGAGTTTGAGACTAGCCTGGGCAACAGAGTGAGACACTGTCGCTACCAAAATAGCAATAATATTAATACATGTACCGGATATGGTGGCACACACCCGTAGTCCCAGTTACCTTGCTTGAGCTCAGGAGGTCGAGGTTACAGTGAACCATGATCGTGTCACTGCACTCTAGCCTGGGTAACAGAGCAAGACTTCATCTCTCAAAAAAAAGTGGGGCTTGAGAAGGGAGTAGGGCAGGGAGGCTGGTTCAACAGATCAGAAATGATAAGAACTTGTACTAGGGTAGAAATGAAAGGAATCAGGTAGAGAGAATAGATGTGAGAGACACATTCATTCATTCGACACATATTTATTGAGCTATGTCATGCCTACCATAAAGTAGATATGAAATAATTGCACATAAGTGAATGCAAAATTGTAATTATGAGAAGTGCAACGTAGGAGAGAGGTCTGGTGCTGGGAGAGCTTATAATGGGGCCTATTACACCTCATCTGGGAGGGCAAAAGTGCTTTCCTGAGGCACTGATGATGAACTGACACCTGAAGGAGGGATGCTTATCCAGTTACAGAGAAGAAAGGGCAGCTGAGGCAGGGAGAACAGCAGTGCAAAGGCCTGGATGTGGGACACAGTGTGGTGAGTACGAAGTCTAGGAGAAGGACAGGGTGGCAAGAATGACGCCAGCGTGGTCAAGATGAGGGTAGCAGGGTGGGCAGGGCTGGACCGGGCACATCATAGGCCGCATCAAGGAGTTTCGTCTTTCCTAGAGAGGAATGGGAGCTGTTGGAGACCTTTAAGGGAGGGGGTGGAGGTGGGGGGTAATGTGCCAATTTACATTTTGAAAATTTCACTTTGGCTATAGTGAGTATGACTCCAGAGGGAAGGGGGAAAGAGTTGAAAATAACCAAATACCACTCCTACTCAGCATAGTACTGGAAGTCTTAGAGCAATTAGGCAAGAGAAGGAAAAGAGGAAGTTAAATTATCTCTCTTTGTAGATGATGTGATTCTATACCTGGAAAACCCTATAGATTCCACCAAAAATCTCCTACCACTGATAAACAGCTTTGGTATAAAGTCTCGGGATACAAAACTAATGCTCAAAAAATAAGTCGCATTTCTATACACCAACAGCAAGCAGGCTGAGGGCCAAATCAAAAACACAATCCCATTTACAACAGCCACATACAAATAAAATATCTTGGTATTCCTCTAACCAGAGCAGTGAAGATCTTTACAATGAGACTACAAAACATTACTCAGTGATATCAAAGATGACATAGGCCGGGCCTGGTGGCTCAGTCTGTAATCCCAGCACTTTGGGAGGCCGAGGCGAGTGGATTGCCTGAGCCTGTGGGTTCGAGACCAACTTGGTGAGTCCTCATCTCTACAATAAATCAAAAATTAGCTGGGCATGGTAGCATGCGCCTGTAGTTCCAGCTATGGAAGGCTGAAGTGGAAGGATCACCGGAGCCCAGCAGGTCAGTGCTGTGGTAACCGTGAGTGTGCCTGCCACTGCACCCTAGCTTGGACGACGGAGTGAGACTCTGACTCAAAAAACAAACAAACAATCAACAAAAGGATGACATAAACAAATGGAAGAACATCTCTTGCTCCTGGATTGTAAGAATCAGTATTGCCAGCCGGGCGTGGTGGCTCACGTCTATAATCCCAGCACTTTGGGAGGCCAAGGTGAGAGGATTGCCTGAGCCTATGGGTTTGAGACCAGCCTGGGCAATTTGGCAAGACCTCATCTCCAGAATAAAAAAAAAAAAAGAAAAAGAAATTAGCTGGGCATGGTGGAGCACTCCTGTAGTTCCAGCTACTAGGAAGGCTGAGGTGGAAGGATCACCTGAGCCCGGCAGGTCGAGGCTGCAGTGGCCGTGAGCATGTCACTGCACTCTAGGCTGTGCAACAAAGTGAAACTCCAACTCAAAAAATAAATAAATAAATAAAATAAAATAATCAGTATCGCCAATATGTTCATACTACTGAAATCAAGATACAGATTCAATACAATCCCTATAAAACTGCCAACAACATTTTTCATAGACCTAGAAGAGGCAATACTTAAATTCATATGGAAGCAAAAAGAGCCTGAATAGCCAAAACAATCCTAAGCAAAAAAGAACAAAGCTGATGATATCACACTTCTAGATTTCAAACTTCACTACAAGACTCTGGTAACCAAAACAGCACAGTACTGGCACAAAAATAGACACATAAACCAAAGGAACAGAATAGAGAACTCAAAAATGAAACCACAGACCTACAACCAACTCATCTTTGACAAAGCCGATAAAAACAAACATTGGGAAAAGAAAACCCTATTTAGCAAACGGTGCTGGGAAAACTGGCTAATCACATGCAGAAGAATGACATTTGACCCTTATCTATCATAAATATACAAAAATTAACTCAAAATGGATAAAAGACCTAAATACAAAACCTCTCACTGTAACAAAATCTTAGCAGAAAACCTAGAGAACACCCTCCTGGACGTCGGCCTAGGCAATGAAATCATGACCTAAAAAGCAAATGCGGCAAAAACTAAAATTGGCAGGTGAGACCTTATCAAGCTAAAAAGCTTCTACACAGCAAACGAAACCACCAAGAGAATAAAGAGAAAACTCACAGAATAGGAGAAAATATTTGTAAACTATGCATCTGACAAAGGCCTAACATCCAGAATCTATAGGGAATTCAAACAAATCAACAGGGGAAAAAAAACCCAAACATTAAAAGGTGGTCAAAGGACATGAATAGACACTCCTCAAAGTACTCATGTGCTTACTGGAGCACTATTCAAATTAGCAAAAACATACAAGTAGCCAACAAGCGTATGAAAAAATGCTCAGCTAGGCCAGGTGCAGTGGCTCAAGCCTGTAATCCCAGCACTTTGGGTAGGCGAGGTGAGAGGATTGCCTAAGCTCAGGGGTTTGAGACCAGCCTGGGAGACTTGGTGAGATCTCATCTCTACAATAAATAAAAAAAAATAATGGGCATGGTAGTGTGCACCTGTAGTTCCAGCTACTTGGAAGGCTGAGGCGGAGGGATCACCTGATTCCAGCAGGTCGAGGCCGCGATGGCCATGAGCATGCCACTGCACTCCAGCCTGGGTGACAGAGACTCCAACTCAAAAAGAAAGAAAAAATGCTCAGCATCACTAATCATCAGAGAAATGCAAATCAAAACTGAGATACCATCCACATTGGTCAGGATGGCTATTAACAAGTCAAAAATACCAGGCTCTGTGGCTCAGCCTGTAATCCTAGCACTGGCCGAGGTGAGTGGATTGCCTGAGCTCGCGGGTTCGAGACCCACCCAGGCAACTTGGTGAGACCTCATCTCTACAATAAAAAAAAATTAGCCGGGCGTGGTAGCCACATGCCTGTAGTTCCAGCTACTTGGAAGGCCGAGGCGGAAGGATCGCCGGAGCCCAGCAGGTTGAGGCTGCAGTGGCCAGGAGCGTGCCACTGCACTCCAGTGAGACTCCAACTCAAAAAAAAAAAATAGAACTAAAAACAGAACTACCATTTCACCCAGCAATCCTACCTTTAGGAGTATACCCAAAGGGACAAACGTTGCTCTACCAAAAAGATACCTGCACTCATGCGTTTACTGTAGTGCTATTCAAAATAGCAAAAACATGAACCAACCCTGATGCCCATCGAAGGTGGACTGGATACAGAAAATGTGGTGTATATACACTGTGGAATACTATGCAGCCACACAGAAAAACAAAATCATGTCCTTTGCAGCAACATGGATGCAGCTGGAAACCATCATTCTATGTGAATTATCACAGACACAAAAAACAGGATACCACATGTTCTCACTCTTAAGTGGGCCCTAAACACTGGGCACCCACAATCACAAGGACAGGAACAGCAGACACGGAGCACTGTTAAAGGGGGAAGGGAGCGGGGATAAAGGTTACAAAATCACCCACTGGGTATCAGGCTCACTACAGGGAGCGGAAGGCACATCGGAAGCCCAACCTTGCCTGCAATATACTTATGTAACAAATCTTCACAGGTACCTCATGATTCTAAAAGAAAGAAAACAACCCATACTAAATGTCGGGTCATCCTTGAGCCCTGATGAAAGACAAAGACAGGGGCCAGGCGCAGTAGCTCAAGCCTGTAATCCTAGCACTTTGGGAGGCCAAGGTGAGAGGATTGCCTAAGCCCAGGGGTTCAAGACCAGCCTGGGCAACTTGGCGAGATCTCATCTCTACAATAAATCAAAAAATTAGGCAGCGTGGTAGCACGCCCCTGTAGTTCCAGCTACTTGGAAGGATGAGGCAGAAGGATAGCCTGAGCCCAGCAGGTCGAGGCTGCGGTGGCCATGAGCGTGCCACTGCACTCCAGCCTGGGTGACAGAGTGAGATTCCAACTCAGAAAAAGAAAGAAAGAAAGATAGCATCTTTGGGGAATCCACCAGAGGGGAATGACTGCAGCTGCAGGGAATGGAAAGGCGTTAATAAAGCAGCAGTAGCAGCAGCAGCCTGGTGGCTCTTCCAAGGGCCCAAAGCCTGGAAAGCCCTTTTAAATCCATCTCCAAACACCGTGAGGCTTATAGCTTCCCAGAGAGCAAGGGACTCCTATAGAGTCTTGAGAAGATGGTTCTGGACACAAGGTAGGCGCAGGGTGAGGGATCCAGAGTGGATGGGATAGATGCACCCAGTAAATTGCACCAGGTGCTCAGAAGCCTTGGGGTCATCCTCCCATCCATGTGGGGTCACCTCCACATCCAGGGCATCTGCAAACTCATCAGTTCAGCCCACCCTGCTCCCCAAGTTCAGCTGCTCTCCACCCTCCACCTGGAGTACCGTGGTATCCTTCTATCTGGAAGCTTCCACTCTCCTCCACTCAGTCTAGCCTCACACTGTGGCCAGGCTGACATATTAAAATCCCTCCCGTGGCTTCTCATCACACATAGGACAAGATTCGTGCTTGGCCTGGCCCCTGGTTCTCCTGTCCCTGCTCTCAGTCACTCAGCTCTGCCATATTGGCCTTCTTGCCACTGGCTACAAGCCCCCCCAGATAGCCCCTCAACCCACAGCCTTGGCACTTACCCTCCCTCAGCCGAGCACGCTCTTCCCATAGAAGTCTCCTTGGCCCGCGCTCCCCACCCACCCCTGGCCACCATCAAGCCCTCCAGTCCACGTTTCCCACCATGGTCTGTCATGTCTACAACCTTTCCCCAATTCCCCACACTCCCCCGGCATCTCTTTTTGTGCCACTTACCCAGCAAAATGCCAGCCCGGGAGAATCCCATTCTCTGCCTTCAGAAGGATCTCCATGGCTGCCCCCCGCACCCATCCTGCTCTGCCTCCCTGCACAATGGAGACTCCAAACCATAGGTCTTCACAGGATCGTGGCTCCCTCACACCCACTGCTCTTGCCTGTTCTTTCAAGGAAAGACAGAAGCCATTGGCAAGAAATCTCTCGCAGTGTCCCAGCTCCAGGGCAAGCCACAGCCCTCTCCTGCTGCCCCCTTTTGGGCTGAGGACATCTCTGATTGAAGCCAGTCCCGCCCCTGTGAGGGATGCCCTCTGACCTTCCCAGGGAGCCTTTCTGTGCTCACCTTTCTCCTCTCCCAAGGCCAAGCAGCAATCAACACCCCTACCTGGTTGCCTCCTGGCTCCCTTTTCCCTCTGAGACACACACACACACACACACCCTCCCCCCACCCCCATCACTCTGCTGCAGTTGCTCTTTGTAAAGCCGTGGATGACAGCAAGGTCACCAAGCGCAGGGGACATTTTCATTTTCATTGTTCCCCAGCTGACCACCGCCTCCTCCCTGATGTTCGCCATAATTCTGACTACTGCTTGGGTCGCCTCAGGTGTGGCCTGGAGGCCCTGCCCTTCTCAGCCATGGCATCTCCCTGGGTGGTCTCTTCCACACCTTGTCTCGGCTCCCTGTTCTGTGGGAGCCAACTCACCCAGGCCCACAGGTCAACTGGCCCCTGGACAGAGCCACCTGACTGCCTGTATCTGTCTTGCTCCCTCCCATCAGCCCTGCATTTGCCAGCAAGGCAGTCTCCATCAAATGCTGATCCCATCATGTCACTAAAGTTGAGAGCCTTCCCAGGGGGCCAGGCCAAAATCTTTACTGTGGCCTGCAGACCCTCAGGCTCTTCGTTCAGCAGCATTTTCTCTCTTCCTCCCCTGCGTCTCCAACACTACCCACACACGCCTTCTTATATTTCCTCGACTACACTGTTATTCCCCACCTCAGGGCCTTCGTACAGGCTGTGCACCTTTCACAGCACAGCCCAAATAACACCTCCTCAAAGAAGTGCTCCTGCCCACACTTGTGCCTCCCACCTCCTCTAGTCCTCCCACCAAGGCCTTGGCCACCTGCTTTCTCAGTGCTCTGTCCTTAACCCTGATGGTACTTACGTGTCTTGTGACTAAGCAGAAATCTCCTCTGTGTGCTCACCACTGTAGCTCTAGAGCAGGAGTTGGTAAAGTATGGCCCATGGGTCAAATCCAGCTACCACCTAACTTTTACGAGTAAAGTTTTATTGGAACGCCTACTTGCTTATGTATATTGTAGGGCGGCTTTTGTCTTACAACAGAGTAAAGTCATTGCAATAGAAGACTCCGTGGCCTGCAAAACTGGAAACATTTACTACGTGGTCCTTTAGAACAAAACTTGGTCAACCCCCACCATAGCAGATAACATACTGTCTGTCTAGCACATAACAGGCGTGCCATAAATATGTGAGTGAATAAATGATTGAGCAGGACAAACTCTGAGGTCCCTGGGTCACATTATGTCATTTCACAGATGAGACTGAGGCCTGTGAGAAAGTGGCCTAGCCAGGGTCACCCGGTGCATTAGAGGCTGACTCTAGGCTCTTCCACAAACCATGTCAAAATCAATAGGTCCACTCACCCAAGGATAGGTTGGGAAGGTACTGAGGACTGCTGTGTGTGTGGGAGTGTGTGTGCGTGTGTGTGTGTGTGTGTGTGTACAATGAGCACCCAAAGCTGGCATGGTGGGGGGTGTTGTGCAGAGCTGTGATCACTCCCCCTTCCTCTCCTTTTGCGGCAGGCTTGGGGCTCTGAAGAGTCAGGTGAGTCAGACCTTGGGTGGCTCCTTCGCCTCTCCGAGCGTCAGACTTCTTAACTATCAAAATGCAGATCTGAGCTGAGGTCAGGATTAAATGAGATGAAGTGTGGGGGACCCCACATGCCCTTTCCCCAGCCCAGAATCTGCACAGAGAACTGTTGCTTATCTTCCAAGGCTGCACTGGGCTGCATTCCCATCTCCCGGGGAAATACTCCAGTAGCTGAGACACTAAGGTTCCCTCGGCAGGCTCTGTCTCTGATGTGATTCAATAACCCCTTGTCACCTAGCGCTGCCATCTAGAGTCAAAGAAGGAAAAAAAAAGAGGAAAAGCAGCCAGAGCCCCTTCAGTTCCCACCCCATGTTCCCCTACCTCACGCACCTGGCCGACTCCTGTTCCCCTTGCTACTCTGAACTGTTTCTAGGGGCCCCTTTGAGGCCTGGCCTTCAGGAGTGAGGGATCCCCTGTCAGGACAAGGAGGGTGTGAGGCTCCTGGCCAGTCCCCGGCTTTCCCTTGTGCCCCTCCAGCAGGCAGAGTGGTCCTGTTATTAAAACTAAAACCCCACAGCGGCTTCTCATTCCACTCAAGGAAAAGCCCAGGTGCTGCCAAGCCCTTCAGGGCCCTGCGTGCCTGGCCCGTGCCCTCACTGCTCTCTCCTGCTCCTCTTCACTCATCCCTTCCTGCCACACTGGCCTTCTTGCCGATCTTCAAACGTGCCAGTCACCCTCTTGACTCAGAGGTTTGGTAGCTGTTCCCTCTGCCTGAAATACTCTTCTTGCAAATTCCCATACAGCTCACTTCTTCAGCTCAGGGAGGTCCTCTATGATGACTGTATTTAAAACTGCAACTCATCACCCCCCACGGGCTCCCCCAATCCCTTCTGAATTATTTTTCTCCGCAGCACTTATCATCAACTGACATATTATATAGTAAATTTTAATTGTCTCCCTTTACTAGAATTTAAGATTCATGAAGGCAGGGATTTTTGACTTGCACATAGTAGGTACTCAATAAATATATGTTAAAGACTGGACAGATCTGAGGTCTTTTATATCTATGACCCTATGAAGATGCCATGGACATCTTATCCTCTTAGACCTCTACCTTCTTAGATCTCTCCCAGTAATAAACGTTTGTGGTATCATGAGCCATTTCTACAGCACCTAAACATTTGTAAAAATACACACACACGACACAAACAAACAACTTCCTTAAGTGGTAGGTGTGTTTATCTCCATGGATTCTACCAAAAGCTAAGGAAACACAATATGTTTAAGACTCAGGCATGTGGCCGGATGTGGTGGCTCACACCTATAATCCCAGCACTTTGGGAGGCCAAGGTAGAGGACTGCCTGAGCCCACGGGTTCAAGACCAGCCTGGGCAACTTGGCGAGACCTCATCTCTACAATAAATAAAACAAAATTAGCTGGGCATGGTGGCACATGCCTGTAGTTCCAGCTACTTGGAAGGCTGAGGAGGAAGGATCGCCTTAGCCCAGCAGGTCGAGGTTGTGGTAGCCATGAGCATGTCACTGCACTGAAGCCTGGGCGACAGAGTGAGACCCCAACTCAAAAGAAAAATAAATAAATAAAAGATTCAGCTCGTGTTTCCAAGACTCCTGTGAGGAAAGGAGGCCCAGAGAGGTCAGGCAACTTGTCCAAGGTCACACAAGCATCTGGTGACAGCCCTGGAAGCAGAGTCTCTGGACTCCTTGTCCAATGCTCCTTCCTCTGCAGCACGGCAGCCTCCTCTACTTCCAGCACTGTTTTCCCGCTGTAGGTTGC
>CAUYQG010239236.1:0-11412 GCA_963574415.1 Tarsius wallacei | reverse complement strand
CTCCGTCGCCCAGACTGGAGTGCAGTGGCTGCTCCCGGCCACCGCAGCCTCGACCTGCTGGGCTCCGGCGATCCTTCCGCCTCAGCCTTCCGAGTAGCTGGAACTACAGGCGTGCGCTATCATGCCCGGCTAATTTTTTTAAATTTGTTGTTGAGATGAGGTCTCGCTAAGTTGCCCAGGCAGGTCTCGAACCTGCGGGCTCAGGCAATCCACTCACCTCAGCCTCCCAAGGCGCGGGATTACAGGCTGAGCCACCGAGCCCGGCTGATTTTTTTTTTTATTGAGTCAAGATCTCACTCCATTGCCCGGGCTGGCATGCAATGGCATGATCATTGCTCATTGCAGCCTCTACCTCCAGGGTTCAGGCAGTCCTTTCACCTCAGCCTCCCAAGTAGCTAGAGCTGCCACCACACCTGGCTAAGTTTCTGATTTTTCTGTAGAGACTAGACATAAGGTCTTGCCATGTTACCCAGGCTGGTCTCAAACTCCTGGGCTCAGGCAATCCTCCTACCTCAGCCTCCCAAAGTGCTGGGATTATAGGCGTGAGCCATAGCGCCCAGCAGGCTGGTCTCGAACTCCTGGGCTCAGGAAATCCTCCTACCTCGGCTGGTCTCGCCATGTTACCCAGGCTGGTCTCGAACTCCTGGGCTCAGGCAATCCTCCTACCTCGGCCTCCCAAAGTGCTGGGATTACAGGCGTGAGCCATAGCGCCCAGCAGATTTGATTTTTTGAAACACATAAGTAATTACATCCTTCCAGGATGCTGTAGAATCATGGTGCCTTGGTAAACTGTGACTCGCCCTGGTGGCATTCCAGGCAGGGACTCGGCCAAAATACAGGCAGGAAGGAGAGAGGTCCAGGCCCCACAAACCCTAAACGATTCTCACCTGGGGATATTTAAGAACCTTCAGGGAATCTGATTCTTATTCTGGGGTGGGAAGCAGGATGTGAGTATAATTTAAAGTGATGGGGCATGGTGTGGGCACGAAGGCAAGAAAGGTCGGTTGGGGGCAGATGACGGCGGGACCTCAAGTCCAGGCAAGGGGATTGACACTCTCCTGGGCCAATGAGGGGATGCCAAAGGCTCCAGGCAAGTCGACAACAGTGTGGAAGACGGACGCAAGGGGACCGGATGGAGGAGACACGCCAGACGTTTCCCGTGAAGCTGGAGTAAGGGGCTCCCTGGCTATTGGCAAGGCTGGAGGGACCAGAGGGAACTTGATAAGTGACAGTGATATTCCAGAGGACCAGCTGAAGGACTTTGCCGGGGGAAGGAGGAGGACCACCACCAGAGACCCCACAGGTTTGAGCTTAGGTGACAGGTGCAGGGAGAGCTGTTAGCAGGACCCAGGAGCAAGGAGGTGACCGAGGGTCAGCCTGTTGGAAATGGGGTCTCAGAGCTCAGGGCAGAGCCAGAGCAGGAGACACGAGAATCGTTAGCAGGGAGATTGTGGTCAAACCATGAGGTCAAGTGAGGCCGCCGGGGGGCCAGCATGGCCGGAAACGGAATCGCTCCCAGGGCTTTGGAAAATGAGTGTGTATAGCCAGCGGTTCTCACACTGTGCTGTGCGGCAGAATTCGAGAGCCAGAAGAGTGAATCAGGGGCTCAGAGAACTGGGGGCATTGAAGCAGACCCTTTCTGTTCCCTGGGTGGGGAGGGAGCGTTGGGAGCACATTTGTGGGTTTGTCAAGTCCCAGGGGATTCTGAGACCCACCCAAGTGTGAGAACTACCACGGGCTGTCGTGAGCAGGAGTGCGGCCCTCAGTCATGGCTCATATCGGAGCTACCTGAGAAGCTTTAGAAATACTGAGGTCTGGGCCTGGCACAATGGCTCACACCTGTAATGCCAGTATTTGGGAGGCTGAGGTGGGAGGATCACTTGAGCCCAGGAGTTTGAGACCAGCCTGGGCAACAGAGCGTGACATCGCTTCTACAAAAAAATTTTAAAATGAGCCAGGCGTGGTGGCACATGCCTGTAGTCCCAGCTACTAGGACAGCTGAGGTGGAAGGATAGCCTGAGCCCAGGTGTTTGCGGCTGCGGTGAGTCGTGATTTGTGCCACTGCAGGAGTGAGACTCCAGTTCAATTAAAAAAGAAATACTAAGGTCCATCCCACACACCACAAAAGAGTCTCAGCTCTGGGAATATCCAAGGCTCCTCGAGGGATACTAAGGTGCAACCAGGCAGGGGGACTCCTGGTGAAAGGAAGAATAAGACAGTGGTCTTAGTGGACTTAAGCCCTAACCACCAACGTGGTAGGAAGAGGCGAGATGGTTTGGGGTGTGGCTCCTCTTGGTTGGGGGGGTGGGCAATGGGGAAAATCAGGTCTGTACGTCAGTGGCCTGAAACCTGAGCACAGACAGGAATTCCGTGACCAGGCCCTGGCAAATCCTAGGGATGGGTTAGAGGGTGGGGTGGTAAGCATGTCCCCCAGCCCCACACCCCACCTCCCACACCCCACACCAACGAAACCAGACTCCCATCAGCATTTTTCAACTCTGCAGGTGGTTCTGGCCAAATCTGGGACAGGTAATGCTTCCCAGCTGATTCCGATCCAGCAGGCCTGGGGTGAGACCTGGGACCCTGCATTTCTGACAGGTACCCCAGTGGTGCCCCCACTCCTGCCCAGGGGCACATTTGGAGTGGCAGGATGTGCTGATTTTCAGGGGTGTGATTGAAGCACACGGACCCCTTCCCGCCCCGTCTCTAGGCCACTGCTGCTGGAATCAGTTCCCCATCCCCCCCACCCCAGCCAACTCACCCCATCCCAGAGGGCAGGTAGTAAGCTGAAGGCTCCCACCTGTGTTGCTTCTGCTTCCCTCCTGGCCAATGGAGCACCAGAGGCAGGATAAATGCTCCCCTCCTTGTCTGCCAAGAAGAAGGCATGTTAAAAAGAGCAATATGGTGTTTATGTCACACACACACACACACACACACACACACACAGCCTCACACACCCTCACACACCCAAGGCACGGAGGGAATCCTCTCCACACCCGTGTACGAGCGAGCATCCACCACCCAGCTCTCTCAGCATGCCTGCCCGCCCACCTCTCCCCAGGAGGGCATGGAAGTCTAGCCCCAAAACCCGCCCTTCACCTCACACCGAAACCCCCATCATGCCCAGAGCAGCGCCCTAGGGCAGGGAAGGAGAAACAGCTCGGCCCGACTCCAGACTTCAGTCAGACCTGAGTTCAAATCCTGACTATGTGTCCTCGGACAAGTTAATTAACCTCTCTGAGCCCAGCTGTTATGGGGTTGTAAAATGTGTGAAATAATGACCAACCTCTCACGATTGTTGGAAGAATCCACTGATTCAAGAATATATGGCTACGAAAGCATAAAGCAGGGCACGTCCTGGTGATGGGCCAGGGGACTGGGCAGCGTGGGGGATGCAGGGTGGTCTGAGCGAGATGGCCCCTTCCCACCGTCATCTTGCCCTCCCCGCATCTTCCGGGAGCCAGGCAGTCCCTGAGGCTGACCTCCGGGCCCTGACCTCCCTGACGCTCTCCCTTGCAGACATGGGGAGCTTCGAGGAGGACGAGAAGCGCCAGAGCGTCTCCCACGGTGAAGCAGCCGTCATCCGCGCCCCGCGCATCTCCAGCTTCCCCCGGCCACAGGTGACCTGGTTCCGAGACGGCCGCAAGATCCCACCCAGTAGCCGCATGTGAGTGCCCTGCCCCGGGGGAGAGGAGAGGCCTGCCCTGAGGGAGGAGGCTTGGGGCCAGATTAAGTTTCCCGAGTGCCGAGGAGGGCCCTTTCTGCAGAACCCCTCCCAGCTCCTGTGGGACTCAGTCAGACGGGGGACGCCCCAGGATGGAGACAGAAGCCTGATTTATGAGGGGCTTCCTTGGGTTGTGCGTGCGAGGACTTGGGACCATGAAGCCCACACTCGGTGCTCTTCCTGGGGAATCCCAGGGCATTGCCTCCACGGCCAGCTGGGGAATAAATCTGCCTCCCGGAGCACTTCAGAAACCCAAACAGACACATACAAAGGCACCGTCTCCATGGTTACGGGCCCAGGAGTCAGGCCAGCAGCGCTAGGGGACTTCGGAGGTGCTGGCGTCTCCTGGGTAGCCAGGCGGCCCTGGGCGTGTCCCTTGGCCAGGGGTCCAGTGGTGTGCGGGGGCTGTGTGTGTCTTGGCTGCGAGCAGAGGTGTGACCAGGGGAGGCCGGGTGGAGAGAAACACACGGCCCTTTCAGTGTTCACAAGGGCCCCTCTGTGTGCCCCCTGGGGTTGGCTGGAGCAGCCTGGCCTGTGGGCAGGAGCCACAGAGCCAACACCCCACACCTCAGCAGAAGGCGAGGAGCAAGGCATTTCCTCCCAGGGCACACCCACCCTCCCCTCCCTCCTGATCCCCCTCTGGGCCTGGAGCCAGCCCTGGCTTTCCTCTTCCGGACTCCAACTCTCCCCTGCTCCCAGAAGGCCACTCAGACTGCCATGTAGATGGGACAGAGCCTGTCCTGGACGCTTCGGAGTGGAGGAGCAGATGGGCAGTTCTTACCTCACATGAGGTCCAGTGAAAAGAGCATAATAATATCCCCGTCATAACAGCGGCTGCCTTTTACCACGTGGCTGCTGTGAACGGGACGGGGCTAGGCACACAGCACACGTGCGGGACAGCTGTGCCCCACCAGGAGGGAGATGCCGTCACTCCCATTCTGCTTCCTGTCCCCAGAGTGCCTGCTGGAAATCAGTTGTGAAGGAACGATCCTCATAGCAACCCCCTGTGAGCTGATTACTTTTCTCCCCGTTTCACAGACGATAAAGTGAGGCTCCCAAAAGTTTAACTACTTTGTCAAATTCACACAGGGGGTAAGCAGTGAGCTGGCATCAGCCCTGCCCACTCCAGAACTTTACATGTTCTTGTCTTACATGGAAAACCACTGAGAACATGCATGCAGACATGTTGAGGGGATCGCCCTTGTGGGGAATGAGTCCTGGGACAGCGACGGTCAGTCTGGCTGCCTGCTGAAACATTTGGGAATTTTGAAATATTCTGATCCTTAGATTCTTTCCTAAGGCATTCTGATTTGATTGAAAGAGATGGGATTTGGGCATCCGAATTTGTGAAGCCCCCAGGTGGTTCTAATGAGCACCCAGAATTGAGAACCACCACCCTAGCATGTATCAGTTAGCCACAGCTACAATAATGCTGCATAACAAAACATCTCAATGGCTTATAGTAATATACATTTTGGGTTTTTTTGTGATTCTACAGGTTGGTGATTTAGGCTGGGCTTAGCTGGGTGGTTCTTCTGGTCTTGGCTGGGCTCTCTCCCTTGTCTAGGGGCAGCTGGCAATTGGCAGATCTAGACCGGCCTCATGCTGGATGTCTGGGTTGCCTCGGTTCTGCTCCACATACCTCATCCTCCCTCCAGCTAGCCCTAGCGTGTCCTCCTGCCCACTGCAGAGTCATGGGAGAGGAAGCAAATACATACACTTTTCAGGCTTCTGCCAACATCCCATTGGCCGAGACACGGACATGGTGGAATTTAGAATCAGGAGGCAGGGAGACAGACGCTGGCCCTTGAGTGAGAGGACCGGCAGTCCCGTAGCAAAGGATGCGACTACAGAGCGAGGTGAAGCATTGGAGTGGTGCCCACGTGAACAGAGGGACTCATGCTGTGTGAGTCAAAGCATGCCCCCAGGCTTAACTCAGATTCAGTAAAACCAGAAGAGGGGCCGGATTCAGTGGCTCAGCCTGTCATCCCAGCACTTTGGGAGACCGAGGCAAGTGGATTGCCTGATCCCATGGGTTCAAGACCAGCTTGGGCAACTTGGTGAGACCTCGTCTCTACAATAAAATTTTTTTTTTAAGTAGCTGGGTATGGTAGCGCATACCTGTCGTTGTGGCTCCTTGGAAGGCTGAGGCGGAAGGATTGCCGGAGCCAGGCAGGTCGACACTGGGGTGGCCATGAGCGAGCCACTGCACTCCAGCCTGGGCAAGCGAGTGAGACTCCCACTCAAACAAACAAACAAACAAGCAAAACAGCAGAGGATGGTTCACCCTGAACACGGATGTGGAGATTAGACTGTAGGTGGAGAATGCGCTACCTCTGGGTGCTGGGACAGGCAGGTGAGCCCAGACCCATCCCCGCTCCTTGTCTGAGGTTATTATCTCACACTCCCTATTACAAGCCAGTCAACTGGCCGTGGCTGCCTGGAACAGAGTTGAGGAAGATTATGAGGCCTCATCCGGACTCGTGGGAATGAACATCAGTGATCCGTTAGCAATGTCTGCCATGGCTGCAGGAGGGGGCATCGTGGCACAAATCTACCAAATTTGCTGCTGCTCCTACCATCCCTTTGCTAACACCTTTCCACCCCTTTCCTCATTCCCAGCCTCTGTCCTCACCCTCTTTTCATTCCCAACACCCTCCGGCACCAGGACAGAACACCCCTGACCAACACACGTGTGCACACCCTCCCTGGTCACACACAGCCCACTCCCTGCCCACCGTACAACACTCCTACCAAATACACGATCGAGCACTGGGGAGGTTTTATCCTGGCGATTACAGTGGATCCATAGTCATGACCGCATGGAAAGGGTTTCTGGAAGCAAATTCCCTGGTGTCTGCGTGTCAGAGACCATATCTGATGAGTCCCGTCCCCAGAGGGTGTGCAGGCTGAGAAGAAGCCACTATCTGCAGAGGGCCACTCCCACTCCGGGGCCAGAGCAGGGATCAGCACCCTTGCGGGCACCCGGGTGCTCGCTGTTGGAGAGGAGACAAGATGCCTCATAGACTGGCCTGCTGGGGGCCCTAGACGCCTTCTAGGATGATTTATTTTGTTCACAATTAATTATCAATAGGGCCCCCACGGAGCCAGGTAGGAGGGGCAGGCTTCATGGGAGCGGTGAGCGAAAGATGGGGGCAGGCCCGGACCCTCAGAACAGCAGCGAAGGCCTGGGAAATTGAAACCAGGGGACGTGGCTGAAAGTCGAACTTTGCTGTCCGTGCCCCAGGAGTGCTTCCTCCAGCGTCTTTCTGTGTGGCATGCATCGGGGCAGAGCAAACTGGAGACCCTCCTGGGTGCCAGGAACAGCTTGGGAAGTGAGGCCCAGCGCCTTCCATGACTCTCTGTCTTGCGAGGGGAGGTGGTCATCGTTCACAGGGTTGTGAGCCGGGCTGGGGGTCTGTGGAGGCCTCTCTGCCTCCTGTCTCAAGCCACGTTTGGAACGCGAGCCCAGGCCCTCTGATCTCCAGTCCAGGTTGCTTCCCTCCAGCTGCTAGTTAAGGCCATGCTGGCTGCCACAATAGAGAGGTCCTCAAATCCCAGGGACTTTATGCCATAGAAGGGGGTTAAAGCCCTTCCTCCTCCACAAAGTCACTCGGGGCCCTGCAGACAGGAGCTCTGCCATCAGCCACACAGGCCTTCCAAGCTGCCCTGCTCCAACAGAGACAGGCGAGAGGGGACGTATGGACCTGGAGCAAGTTCTTCAGGTCCAAGCCTAGATGCAGACACAGACACATCCTTCCACCACCTCCCACTAGTCAGACTCCCTGCCCCACCGGGATCGAGTGGAGCTGAGATGTGCACCCCTGGTTTCCCAGCAGTGTGGTCTTCCTAGAAGGAGAGCCTGAAACTGGAGTGGGCAGCAGGCCATCTCTGCCAGTTCGACATGCCACCCCACCTGGGACAGGCTGTCTCAACCATGGTGCTCTCGGGTTGACCATTCTTCCCTGTGGGGCATCCTGTCCCCTGGGGGACACTTTCTCACCAGCATCCTTGGCCCCTTCCACTGGTTTCCAGTAACACCTCCACAGTGGGGGCAACCAAAGGTTGTCCAGACATTGTCAAAGTCACCCTGGTTGGGAACCACTGACTTAGAAGGCTCAGTCATGGTCAAGAAGAGAATGGGGGATGGGGAGGAGACTTTCTAGTCAAGGAGAGGAGGCACTGGAGGTGGGACCTTCTTCTCTAGAGGCCAAAAGGGTCCCAGGGCAGGCCAGTGAACAGAAGGTGGGCCAGGCCAGTCCAGGGCCTCCAGAGGCTTCGGCAATCCTGTTCCCATGGTAGCCATGACAGTGGTAGGACTGGGGAGCTGGCCTGCCTGGTCTAGGGTGTGGCTGTCCAGAAGTTTCCTCAGTCCTGCAGCCAGCCATCATGCCTATAATTGCTGCACTTTGGGAGGATTGCTTGAGCCCAGTAGTGCAGGACCAACCTGGGCAACCTAGCAAGGCCTTGTCTCTACAAGAAAATTAAAATTTTTAAAAAATAGCTGGGTGTGGTGGCTTGTACCTGTAATTCCATCTACTCAGGAGGCTGAGGCAGGAGGATTACCTGAGCCCAGGAAGTCAAGTCTGAGGTTCACCATGATTGTGCTACTGCACTCAGCCTGGGCGACAGAGTGAGACCTTGATTCAAATGTGTGTGTGTGTGTGTGTGTGTATGCATATATGTAAATTTACATATATATGTGTGTATATATATATATTTGAGCCTGACTCTGGCTCACCTCCTATCACCTTGTTTGCTGTAGGTTAAAAGATCACTCCAGAAGAAAAATTGGGCATCATTAGGGCACCCAGGAGCCAGGGCAAGGGCTTGCCTTCCTGCTCCCCAGAGCCACACGGATGGTGTGGATCTCAGCATGTGATGCCCCAAAATCAGGAAAGAGAGGGGGAAGAACCCGGCACAGCCAGCCTGAGAGAGCTGGGCCGAGAGGCATTAGCAGGATGTTTATTTGAGAGCCTGTTTAAAACTCTGTAACATTCACCTAATGGGAAATTTTGAAAAGAATTCAACTGGATTTGTCCTTGTTAAACTAACATTAAGGATGTTTAACAGCTGTCTCGGGCACATCACATTAAAATCCGGAGATAGACTTGACAAACTAATGGTTTTGTTTGTCATTGGGAGAATGGGTGGAGGGAGGGGACCGGCAGAGTCGTGTGGGCGGTGCTCCTGGCTCCGTGGCACCCATGCGTTCATGGGGCTCCTAGCTTCCCATTTGGACAGGCCCTTTTTCCCTGCTGGTGCCGGGCCTGCCGAGGGGCTGTGTGATAGGATCCTGGCAGAGGGAACCTGGGGAGAGGGTAGGGGCACCAGCCTCTGTGTCCCTCTGACCCAGCCTAGCCGGGTGACGAGCTTCAGGGAGGTGGACACAGATACACAGAGAAGGGAGTGCAGGGAGGCAGGACCCCAGAAGTCTGTTACAGGAGGCCTATGGCCTTTGAATCCATCTAAACAAATGTAGGATTAGGGCAAAGCCACCAATTCTGGAGTGTCCCTTCTCATTTCTAAACTCATGACCATTCACTCATTCATCGTCATTCACTCATTCATCCTGTGAACATTTCTTCCGTGTCTGGACGCTCATGAAGCAGAGATAACCAGACACAGCCAGAATTCCCAGGGGGGCATGGAAGGCCCCTTGGCCAGCCTTGGGGTGGGGGGTGGGAGAGCTTCCTGTGCAATCCTTGGGTCTGGTTGACAGCACCAGCACCGTGTTGGGGATCCTCTGCTAACTGAACGTGGCAGGGTGTGGGCAGTAAGTGGCTGGGGGGATGGGTGGGAAGGGCTCCAGGAGGATGGGGACCCGGAGGCACCGTCGGGCCGCCCGCCACGGTCCCCACTCCTGCTCCCCAGAGGCTCAGAGCCCCTCGGGCCCCTGTCAGAGGAATCCGTCTCCTCTTCGCAGAGCCATCACGCTGGAGAACACCCTTGTCATCCTGTCAACGGTGGCTCCTGACGCAGGCCGCTACTACGTGCAGGCTGTTAATGACAAGAACGGGGATAACAAGACCAGCCAGCCCATCACTCTCGCCGTGGAGAGTAAGTGAGCAGTAAGGCCTGGGCCCGACAGGGGAGCAGGTCATTAAATCTTGGGAATGGTGCTCCAGGGGGTCACTGGGAAGATGGAGTGGCCGGGGAGGGAGCGGGAGGCCGAGGGATGGCAGAGAGGAGGTGGCTCAGCTGGGGGGGAATGCTGGCAGACAAGGGGGAGCCGAGTGCCGGACCCCCGTTCCCACGACACACCTGAGGTCCTGCGTCGGGGGAGGGGACGCTTAGCACGACTGTGTACAGGGCCACCAGGGGCCCAGGGAAGGGGTGGGCAGAGCGAGAAAGTGTGTGGATTGCAACCCTCACGGGAGTCAGGCCCAGAAAACACACAGGGTGGTGGGGAGACTGGAAGCGTGTTTTTAAAGAAATATCCTAACTGCTTCTACTCGGCTGGCACGTTAAAAGCACTGTCTCAGCCGGGCTCGGTGGCTCAGCCTGTAATCCCGCGCCTTGGGAGGCTGAGGTGAGTGGATTGCCTGAGCCCGCGGGTTCGAGAACCGCCTGGGCAACTTGGCGAGACCTCATCTCTACAATAAATCAAAAAAGTCAACTGGACGTGGTAGTGCATGCCTGTAGTTCCAGCTACTCAGAAGGCTGAGGCGGAAGGATGGCCTGAACCCAGCAGGTGGAGGCTGCAGTGGCCGGGAGTGGCCACTGCACTCCAGTCTGGGCGACAGAATGAGACTCCAACTCAAAAAAAAAAAAAAAAAGCACTGTCTCTCCTTGGAGCCCGGCAGTCCCCACTGATGAGAGCACAGGCCTTCTGCCCGGGATCCTACCTACGAGTATCCCTCTCACCCGCCTCAGGCATCCCCAGCTCCTGGGAGAGAGAGGCCGAACTCTCCCCAGAAGTCACTGCACAGTGAGATGTGCCTCAGAGAGTGACTCTTCCCTAAAAAGGGTGCTTTGGCAAAGGATCGTTTGTCCAGCCAGGACTCAAGCTGGGTTTCCTGGCAGGGATGAGATGCTGGGATGTCCTCCCTGCCACCTCCCATCATGTTCCTTCCCGGCTCGGAGAAGAGGGGTTGGGTGGCCCGGGAGGCAGCCAAGGCTGGGAATCCCAGGGTACACGGGGCAAGACCAGAGCTTCCCACAGCAGCTGAGCTGCCGCACGAGCAGGGGGAGACAGATGTTCACATCCCTCCACATCTGCACAACTCCTACTCCCAAAGAAAGTCTCATTGATCATCCATGGCCACGCTGGTACACACCCACCAGCCAGCAGACAAGGGTGCGTTCCAGCATAAGGCCTGTCTCTATTCCAGGCCTCTGTCTGTCCATGCCCGGGAGGCCCAGAACATGCCCGGAGATTTCACACCCCAGTAGATCCCTTCTCATTATCCCAGGGATCCCTCTCCCACCCAGGCTTCAGTCTACCTAGAAGGAAATCTGGACGCAAGGAGGAGAGTTTCATTCTGGAGGGTGAAAGGGTTTCATTGAAATTTGTTTTTCAATGGAAGAGTTTCATTCCGTCAGGGTGGTGGCTGTCACCGCTGCCATTGACCTGGGCCAGGGTCTCAGTCAAGTCCCAGCAGCTGGGCCCAGCCGTGACCTGGGGCTGCAGTTTCTCTAGGAAAAAAGAGTTTAGTCATCAGAGGGAGGTGTGTTTCCTCATACAT
>CAUYQG010239227.1:0-20990 GCA_963574415.1 Tarsius wallacei | reverse complement strand
CCCTTTCTCCTCCCTCCCTCTCTACCTCCCTCTCTCCTTCCCTCCCTTCCTTTCTTTTTCTTTCTTTCTTTTGACTGAGTTTTACCCAGTCACCCAGGCTGGAGTGCAGTGGCACATTCACGGCTACCACAGCCTTGGCCTCTTGGACTCAGGCAATCCTTTGGCAGCCACCTCCCAAAGTGCTGGGATTACAGGAGTGTGCCACCTTGCATGGTGTGCTTTGTCTATTATTTAAATGATTTAAACATTAATAAAAGCAAACAATAATAAAATGTCTCAAGAAAAATACTGGACATCTTTGTGATCTGTTAATAAAAGGTCTAAATTATCTGAATGTTTAAGTAATATTATATGTAAAAAAGAGGGTGACAAGAATTTCTATGGGAAATTTCCACAGAAACAGCAATGGAAAACTGCTGCTCAGTACCAAAGAGCTAAGCGTGTGTCATAAGGATGGCCCCATAACTTTAAACATCTTTATTTTTAAAAATTATTTTGTTCTTTTCTTTTCTTTTTTGAGTTGGAGTCTCAGCCTGTTGCCCAGACTGGAGGGCAGTGGCATACTCATGGCCACTACAGCCTCGACTTGCTGGGCTCAGGCTATCCTTCTACCTCAGCCTTTCAAGCAGTTGGAACTACAGGCTTGTGCCACCATGCCTGGCTAATTTTTCTCGGTTTATTATAGAGATGAGGTCTCGCCAAGTTGTCCAGGCTGGTTTCGAACCCGTGGGCTCAGGCAATTCTCTCACCTTGGCCTCCCAAAGTGCTAGGATTATAGGCATGAGCCACTGCACCTGGCCTTTGTTTTTATCTTTTATTTATTTTTCAATATAGTTCATAGGTTCATGTTGTTTTGTTTTTGAGTCAGAGTCTCACTCTTTTGCCCAGGCTGGAGTATAGTGGCATGATTGCAGCTCACTGCAGCCTCCAACTCTTGGGCTCAAGCAATCCTCCTGCCTCAGCCTCCCGAGCAGCTGGGACTACAGGCAGGTGCCACCATGCTTGGCTAATTTTTTTTTTGTAGAGGTGAGGTCTTGCTATGCTGTCCAGGCTTGTCTTAAACTCCTGACCTCAAGCAGTCCTCCAACCTTGGCTTCCCAAAGTGCTGGGGTCACAGGCATAAGCCATCATGCTGGCCATTTACACATCTTTAAAATCATTAATGTGAAGTCCAGGTTTGCCAGTTGTAACGAGCACGTTTTCTTAGAAGTGAGTGATTGGATTGACATCAAATTCACGATGATCTTTGCATTTCGTCCTTGGTGTTGAGGTGGAATGGAGGAAATACAGCAACACACCTTCGGCCTGGCACAGTATACCCACGCGGCCCTGACCTCTCTCCGGTACCCCAACGGGGCTCCTGTGGTGCGGATTTACAGCGACTCTGAGTTCAGCAGCCCTGAGGTTCAGGGGCCGGTCATCAATTTTAATGTGCTGGATGACCGAGGGGACGTCATTGGTTACTCCCAGGTGGGTCTTCTTTTCATCTTGCCGAACTTGTGACAACACAGTTGCTCCCGTCTGGAACTCGGGGGCCTTAGTGAACCCTGAAACACTCTGTGCACTGCAAGTGGCTGTTGAGGAGGCCACCTGGCCCTTACCCGCAGACTTTTCTACTGGTTTTTACACAGTTCTAACAAGTGAGGCTCTTCAGTTTCTCCATCCTCTTTGCTTAGCCAGCAGTGGTAAATTTCACATGGGAAGGAAGGAGCCAGTTAGCAGTGGAAAAGGACTGAGCAGGCATGGTGGTGCATGCCTGTAATCCCAGCGCTTTGGGAGGCCGAGGAGGGGGGATTGCTTGAGCCCAGGAGTTTGAGACCAGCCTGGACAACATAGCAAGATCTCGTCTCTACAAAAAAAAAAAAAAAGTAAAATCAGAAAAATTAGGTGGGTGTGGTGGTGCATGCCTGTAGTCCTAGCTACTTGGGTGGAAGCTGAGGGAGAAGGATCACCTGAGCCCAGGAGGTTGAGGCTACAGTGAAGCATGATCATGCCACTGCTCTCCAGCCTGGGTGACAGAGTGAGACTTTGACTCAGACAAACAAACAAACAAACAAACAAAAAACCCAACAGTGGAAGGGGATAGCTGACTGCTAGCCAGCAAGGGACACACATTGAAATAGCACAAATAGAAAAGCAGTGGGGACAGAAGTGGCTGAGGTTAGTCCACTCCTAGACGGCCCTATGGGCCAGTGATGTGTCAGACGGTGTTACAATATCACATAAGACAGTGGGCTCGTTACCACCCTTGGCTTGCCTGTTGTTTGGGACTCAGGTCCCCTTTCTCATGGGAAGTAGAAACGATGCCCTCAGGGTCACAGAAGCTCCACGGCTGCCTTAGCATATTGTTGGTTAGAAATAGTTTCTACAGATATTCCTGTGAAAAGTGTCCACAGTGGCTTGCAGGTGGGGAACTGTTGGGTCATCACCATGGTTGAGTAAGCTGGTCACTTCCTGATCCACTATAGTGTCAAGAGTCACATGCATAGTGGTGGTGGGGCACCAGGTAGTATGTCACTTCCTTCCAAGACCTGCTTCTTGAGAAGCAAATTTTTTTAAAAAATAGGATCTCACTCTGTTGCTCAGGCTGGAGCGCAGTGGTAGGATCAAAGCACACCGCAGCCTCAACCTCCTGGGCTCAGGCAATCCTCCCATTTCATCTGCCTGTGTGACTGGGACTGCAGGCAAGTGCTACCACGCCCAGCTAATCTTTGCATTTTTTTGTAGAGATGAGGTCTCACTATGTTACCTAGGCTGGTCTCAAATTCCTGGCCTCAAGCAATCATCCCACCTTGTCCTCCCAAAGTACTGGAATTATAGGCATGAGTCACTGTGCCCCACCTCAACTAATTTTTTTTTTTTGTAAAGATGAGGTCTTGCTATGTTGCCTACATTGGTCTTGAACTGCTAGCTCAAACAATTCGCCCACCTTAGCCTCTCAAACTGCTAGGATTACAGGTGTGAGCCACCATGCCTGCTGAGAAGCGGATTTTCTGTCTAGATACATTTAGAAGATGGTGCCAGTCTGCCTCAAAAGCACATCTCCATTCACCTTTGTTAAACCCCAAATCTCCCGAACAAAATCCACTTCCCAAAGTATCTTTTTATCCCTCTTCTGATTAGCCAGAAACGTTCCAAAGATCAAACTTGGGAAATTTTCTTCCAGGGGTAATCCTGGCCCTCATGGCATTCAGGAGCAGATGCTATGGCCACTGGTGGTCTCTTGAGAATGTAGACTGTGCAGACCCCCACTGCCTTCAGCTATCATACCTACCAGAGCCAGACTGACACCACTGAGAAGCATTGAATGTTTTTGCGGGGGTGGGGGAGGTGGTGAAAAATGCATCAGGGCAAAAGGCTTGCCTTCTTAAATATGTTATTTTAAGCCGGGTGCTATAGCTCAAGCCTGTAATCCCAGCATTTTGGGAGGCTGAGGTGGGAGGATTGCTTAAGGCCAGGAGTTCAAGACCAGCCTGGGCAACAAAGCAAGACCCTGTCTCTACAAAAAATTAAAAAATACAAAAGCTCTCCCTCCTCCTTCCCTTCCTCCTCCCCCTCTCCCCCTTCCTTCTCTTTCCTCCTCCTCCCCTCCCCTCTCCTCCTCCTTCCCTCCCCTTAAAAATAACAAAAATTAAAAAAAAATAGTTCAATGTGGTGGTGTGTGCCTGTAGTTCCAGCTACTTGGGAGGCTGAGATGGGAGGCTCCCTTGAGCCCAGAAACTCGAGGCTGCAGTGAGTCATGATTGGGCCACTTCACTTCAGCCTGGTCAACAGAGTGAGACCCTGATTCTAAAATAAAAACTTTGGAAAGCCAAGGTGGAAGGATGGCTTGAGCCCAAGAATTCAAGACCACCCTGAGCAACATAGTGAAACCTCACCTCTGCAAAAAATACAACAACAACAACAACAAAATAGCCAGGCATGGTGACACACACCTGTAGTTTCAGCTATTCGGGAGGCTGAGGCAGAAGGATGGCCTGGGCCTAAGAGGTGGAGAGTGCAGTGAGCCATGATCGTGCCACTGCTCTCCAGCCTGGGCAACACAGTGAGGCTCCAACTCAAAAAATAAAAATAAAATAAAATAATACATAAAAGAAATGAAAAGAAAAGAAAAAGGTAAGTGCTCAATAACTGTTGGGCACAAGGTGCCTGGCCTGGGAGACTGTGGGCACCATGGCTGGGCTGTTTTCTCAAGTCGTCTCCTATCATAGCTTACAAGCTGCCTCATCAGCTGGGCACAGGCTGGGCTATGTGAGATTCCCCAGGGGTGAGGGCAGTACGAACTAACGATACATGGGACATTAGGACAAAAGGCATGTGTGACTGCAGCAGCGTCTTCCATCCACGTCCTTTTCTGCCATGTGACCTTGAAGCTTCTCCATGGAAGGCCGGGGTCCACATCTCTTCCTCTTGAATCTGGGCATGTTTGTGACTTGCTTGTAACAGGTAGAATGCTATGGAGGTGACTGCACGGCTTCTGAGATGCAGTCAGAAAAGGTGTTGTCATGTTGGTTTTGTTCCCTGGGACACTCCCTTTTATTTTATTTTATTTTATTTTTTGAGTTGCAGTCTCACTTTGGAGTCCAGTGGCACAATCATGGCCACCACAGCCTCGACCTGCTGGGCTCAGGCGTTCCTTCCACCTCAGCCTTCCAAGTAGGTGGAACTACAGGTGCGTGCCACCATGCCTGGCTAAATTTTCTGTAGAGATGAGGTCTCCCCAAACTGCCCAGGCTAGACTCGAACCCTGGGCTCAGGTAATCCTCTTGCCTCTGCCTTCCAAAGTGTTGGGATTATAGGTATGCGCCACCGTGCCCAGTTTTTTTTTTTTTTTTTTTTTTTTAATAGAGTCTCACTCTGTCACCCAGGCTGGAGTGCAGTGGTTCAATCCTGGCTCAACGTAGTCTTGACCTCCTGGGCTCAAGTGATCCTCTTGCCTCAGCCTCCTAAGTAGCTGGAACTATAGGTGCATGCCACCATGTCCAGCTAATTTTTTGTAGAGATGAGGTCTCACTGTGTTGTCCAGACTGGTCTTGAACACTGTGCTCAGTGCAGACACTTTCCCTTGAGTTCAGCCCGAGCTCCTGGGCTGAGGATCCTCACTGGGGCCCAGGCCCTTGGGGAATAGACTTTTTGGCCACAGCCCGGAGGAACTGAGGCAAACATCCCCAGGGCTCGAGTGAGTATGAACCTCTTGCCTCTGCCTCCCAAAGTGCTGGAATTACAGGCATGAGTCACCATGCCCATTCTTTTTTTTAAATAGAGTCTCACTCTGTCACCCAGGCTGGAGTGCAGTGGTTCAACCCTGGCTCACCATAGCCTTTACCTCCTGGGTTCAGACAATCCTCCCGCCTCAGCCTCCTGAGCAGCTGGAACTACAAGCATGCACCACCATGCCCTGCTAATTTTTTGTAGCAATGAGGTCTTACTATGAGCCCAGGCTCAAGCGACCCTCCCACCTCAGCCTCCCAAAGTACAGGAGTAAGCCACTGTGCCCAGCTGGGATTCTAATTCAGCTTGGTGGAACTGGGCTGGGGCAGGATGGGGCTTCCTAGGAATCGCTCTATGAGTGGAAACCTGACTCTGGAGATGGAGTTGGTGGAACCCCGTGGAGCTACCAGGGCCCACCTTGCAGAGCTGGGGAACTCCTGATTGTCACAAGCAGGTCTCCATGACCTGAGCTATTAACCTGTGGTGAAGGAAGAGAGTTGTTTCTAAGGCCCCTCAGTTCAACCCAGAGAATGGCTTCTTCTCCCTGACAGCCCAGGGAGATGGCCATAGTGGAGTCAGCCACGGCCTTGACAAGGGTCTATGAGAGACATAGCCAAGAGCCCAGGCAGACCATGTGGTGCCGGGTGTCCTCTTGTGGCTGTCTCTGGCCAGCCATGTGTAACTTCCCGGTGAGAAAAGTTCAAAATCTTACCCAGCTGAGCAAGATGTGTTTGTTTCCTTGAATGCTCACTGCAGCTTCAACCTGGGATCAGACGATCCTTCTGCCTCCCAAGTAGCTGGGGCTACAGGCACATACCACCATGCCTGGTTAATGCTTTGATTTTTTTGTTTATTTTTTATTTTTTGAGTTGGAGTCTTACTCTGTCGCCCAAGCTGGAGTGCAGTAGCACACTCTCGGCTACTGCAGCCTCGACCTGCTGGGCCCAGGTGATCCTTTCTCCTCAGCCTTCCAAGTAGCTGGAACTATAGGCATGCGCTAACATGCCTGGCTAATTTTTTAATTTGTTGTAGAGATGAGGTCTCACCAAGTTGCTCAGGCTGGTCTCGAACCCGTGGGCTCAGGCAATCTTTGCACCGCAGCCTCCCAAAGTGCTAGGATTATAGGCATGAACCACCACGCCTGGCTGTTTTGATTTTTTTGTAGAGACAAGGTCTCACTTTGTTGTCCAGGTTGGTTTCAAACCCCTGGGCTCAATGCAGACACCTTCCCTTGAGTTCAGCCTGAGCTCCTGGGCTGAGGATCCTCACTGGGACCCAGGCCCTCGGGGAATAGACTTCTTGGCCACAGCCCGGAGGAACTGAGGCAAACACCCCCAGGGCGCAAGTGAGTATGAACCACCTCTTAGAGCCTCCAGAGGGCAGGAAAGAGCCTTGGGAGCTACTGGACTGAACCAACCACTAATGTGATTGAACCAAAGTTGGAGAATTAGAAAAAGCAAAGTGATCACACATAGCATCAACACAGTAAATGCCTGCAGTCCAGGCTGCAAGCCCAGGCAGGGCTGTTCTGAACAGCACTTCAGGGGGCCAGTTCTATGATCCAACCCCAAGGCCGCGGATGACAAAAAGTTACCCGGGGCTCCAGCCCTACTGACATGTTATTCTTGTAAAACTTGCAGGAAACATACAGGCTCAGTTGTATAAGCCTTAACTCTCAGGGACATTTTTATAAAATGCTCATTAGCAGGGCATGGTGGCTCATGTCTGTTATCCCAGTATTTTGGGAGGTCAGGGAGGGAGGATTGCTTGAGCCCAGGATTTTGACACCAGCCTGGGCAACATAGCGAGACCTTGTCTCTACAAAAAATCAAAACATTAGCCAGGCGTGGTGGTGTGCAACTGTAGCCCCAGCTACTCAGAAGGCAGAAGTGGGAGGATCGCCTGAGCCCAGGAGGTCAAGGCTGCAGTGAGCTGTGATGGTGCCACTGTCCTGCAGCCTGGGCAAAAGAGCAAGAATCTGACTCAAAAAAAAAAAAAAAAAGAAAAAGAAAAAAAGTTGTTCAGTAAACAAGTGATAGACCATGGCATTTTAGAGCAAAACTCTAGGCTCCTATCCTCATTTTCTCATCAGGAGAGGTCCAAATGCTGATCTGAACTCTCTCCCAGGCAGTCAGGGCACAACTGCACATTTGTAACACTGGGCCGATGTCCTATTCCACCTGCAGGTTGACAAGATGGCCAGTCTGTACAACATCCACCTGCGAACTGGCTGCTTCTGTAACACCGGGGCCTGCCAGCGGCACCTGGGGATAAGTGATGCGGTGGTCAAGAAGCACTTTCAGGTTGGTATAGGACCTTGTGGCAGCGTCTCCAACTAGACTTGTGGCTGGTGGCATGTTTGGGGTGGGGGCCGGCTCTGCAGGCTCATTTCTCCAGCCCTACTCTGTGGAAGGACAAAGGAAAAAGAGGGTCCACAAAAATGGAACATATTTCAAGAGACGAAGGGGGACCCAGAAAAAACCTGGAATTATCTTTTGAAGGGTGGGCCCCCTGTAGTATAGGCTTACCCCACTAGGTAAGTGTTGTAGGAACCCATCGTCATCAGTGGACCAGCTAGCATTGTTGTGAGAGGCTGTGTTGTGAAAGAAACATCCCAAGTTGTGACAAACAGGTGACTGGTTCTTTCTTCCACCATAACAGTGTATCTGCCCACACCATGCTGAGTGTTCAGCAGTTTTTGACTAAAAATGGCATGACCCGGTGCCCCACCCTCACTATTTACCTGATCTCACCCTGAGCAACTTTTTTGTTTGTTTGTTTCCCTGGATGAAAAAAGTCCTTAAAGGGAAACTTTTTGCCAATATGGAAGAGGTGAAAAAAAACGGCAGAAACACTCAAAGGCATCATAACTGTCAATCTCAAAAACTGTTTTGAGCAGTGGAAAAAACATCTTGATAGGTGTATTGCATCAAATGGAAAGTACTTTGAAGGTGATGAAGTTTAAGCATGTAAGAATAAATACACAATTTTTTATAAATAAATTCTAGGATTTGGGGGACCCTCCTTCGTATTATCTCTATGGCAGTACTTCCTGGTTCATTTTGTACTTTGAGGCCAAAAATTTGAAGGCAGGGAGGAGGGTTAGTCTGGGATATCTTATTGTGTATATGTCCTTAGCTAGCTCAATCCTCCCGAGGCTCAACCAGCAAGCCAGAGGTGCCTATGTCTTAGTGGGGGGAGTGGAGTGGACTCCTCCAGGTTCCAGGGCTTCTGTGTCTCCCAGGTTCCCCTCCTTCCCTGTCTCTTCTCTGTTCTTAGGTTTTTCACTTCAGGGTACAGCCTGCATTGAATCATTGCATAAAAATAGTTTGCATGGCCAAGAGCTCTTATTTATTCTGGAAGAGTTTCTAATTTGAGTTTCTTTTGGTTGCCGCTAGATATTGTGTATACTAGATCCCGGCTAACCATGCAACGGGTTTTATTTAAAAAGAGACAGGTGCTGGACGCGGCGGCTCACGCCTGTAATTGCAGCGTGTTGGGAGGTGGAGATGAGAGGATTGCCTGAGCCCAGGCGTTTGAGACCAGCCTGGGCAACATGGCAAGACCTCGCCTCTACAATAAATCAAAACATGAGGTGGGCATGTGGCATGTGCCTGTGGTTCCAGTTACTTGGAAGGCTGACGGGGAAGGATCGCCTGAATCCAGTAGGTCGAGGCTGTGATGGCCGTGAGTGTGCCACTGCACTCCAGCCTGGGCGACAGAGTGAGACTCCAACTCAAAAAGTAGATAAATAAATAAAAAAAAATGAGAGAGGGCTGGAGGGAGAGAAGGATGCTGTTCCAGATAGAACATTTGATTCCGTGGAATGCCGCAGCTCATTTCCTTGGCGACTGCCCTGGACCCAGCACTGGGTCTGGGATGGCCTGACTCAGCGTGCTGGCCAGTGACCAAAACCAGACAGTGGACCATGAAGACTGGGATCATCCGGCCATTCCCCCCACCTCTCAGCAAGGGAGCTCAGGCTGACCTTGGTCTTCGTGGTGGCCACAGGCTGGTCATTTGGAGGGGCAGCACCTCTGCCTTTTCTTCTTGTTGAGGGGCAGGACTCAGGGCTCCAGAACTCCCTTCAGTACTGAGAGGCTCAGGAGGTGACCAGTGGTGGTTCTGCCGCTTCAGCCCTGGGGAGACCCTGAAGCTGACTCCTCGGTGCTTCTGAAACTTTAGTTTGTTTTGCCTCTCTTGGGGAAGGCCCTGGGCCCAGCTCTGAGTAAACATTTTCCATCAAGTATTTCTGTTAAATTTCTTTTTTTCCTCTTGCCTCTGCCTCCCAAAGTGCTAGGATTACCCGCATGAGCCACTGCGCCCCATGTATTTCTGTTAAACTTCTTTTTTTGTAAATTGGAAAATATAGTTTATTTAAAAAGTAAATGAGAGAGAGAGAGGAGATTCACCTCCCCAAGGTAGGGGAGGGAGCCAAGGCTAGGAAACATGGCAACCGTTGTTCAAGGAGCTACATGGTCAGACCATGGCTTAGTAAAGTAATGGCCTCTGTTAAACTTCTTAATGGCACCTTAAGATTGGCATCAGCCCCAATTTACAGTTGATCAAAGTGAGGTCTAGAAACCTGAGCATGAGGGAGTGAACTATGTCTCAGACACACTGCACATATTAATGTTTTCCTGGATTAATTTTAAAATGAATAAAATTGAGAACAGGTGCGGTGACTCACACTTGTAATCCTGGCACTTTGGGAAGCCAAGGTGAGAGGATAACTTGAGCCCAGGAGTTTGAGAACAGCCTGGGCAACATAGTGAGACCTCACCTGTACAAAAAATAAAAAAATTAGCCGGGCATGGTGGTGCATGCTTGTAGTTCCAGCTACTCAGGACGCTGAGGAAGGAGGATTGCTTGAGCTCAGGAGGCTGAGGCTGCGGTAAGTCATGATGGCACCACTGCACTCCAGACTGGTAGACAGAGTGAGATCCTGTCTCAAAACAAAAAAACATTAAATTCA
Organism: Tarsius wallacei; assembly: GCA_963574415.1. NCBI lineage: Eukaryota > Metazoa > Chordata > Mammalia > Primates > Tarsiidae > Tarsius > Tarsius wallacei. The sequence goes on along the minus strand of CAUYQG010239227.1, from coordinate 10,804 downwards.
TTTTACAAAATTGCTTCTGATTTATCTGAGAAGTGAGTCCCTCTAACTGATTCATTCCCTTTTGTTCCAGGCTGGTCATGTCTGTGGGGATGACATTGACCTCATCGATGGGCACCCCACAGGGTCCGTGAGGATCTCATTTGGGTACATGTCTACGCTGGAGGATGCCCAGGCCTTTCTCAGGTTCATCATAGACACCCGCCTGTGCTTGACCAGTGGCCAGCCAGTCCCTCAGGACTGTGCTGCCGGGGAGGCTGGGGTCCCATCCATGGAGGGCAAGGCTCCCAACGCACTTGCTGTCACCGGGGGACGAGGCCTCATGCCCCAGGAAGGTGCCCACACAGCCTTAAGGGCTTGGGATGACCTGTCCACAGCTGTGAATGCTGTGGCTTTGCCCCCACCTGTGTGTGAAGCTACCACACCCCAGCAGACCCTGTCGGAGAAAGCTGCAGGTGTTCTGGATGCAGACCTCGGGTCACATGTTGTCACCAACCTTTACCTCTACCCGATCAAGTCCTGTGCGGCGTTTGAGGTAAGGGCTCTCCCGGCGGCACAGAAACTGCTGTTTGTCTACTGTATATGTTTTGCCTTTGTTTTTGTTTTATAAAGTGAATTAATGAGTGCAGAAAGTGAAGGAAAGCATGAGAAAAATCCAGATCATTCGTCAGCATTGTGGTAAGAAGAGCCATTCTCGTTCTGCCTTTCTGGCTGACTTTTGAATGTGACTCTGCTTATGGAGACTCCTGAGGAGACCCTGTTTCTCATTGAACACCTAGTTACTGTTAATAATTATATTTAGCTGGGTGTAGTGTCTCATGCCTGTCATCCTAGCATTTTAGGAGGCCGAGGTGGGAGAATTTCTTGAGCCCAGTTCAAAACCAGCTTGGGCAACATAGCAAGACTTCATCTTGACAAAAAATTATAAGAAAAAAATTAGCTGGGCGTGGTGATGCGTGCCTTTAGTCCCAGCTACTCAGGAGGCTGAGGCAGAAGGATTGCCTGAGCCCAGGACATTGAGGCTGCTATGAGCCATGATTGTGCCAGTGCACTCCAGCCTGGGTGACACAGTGAGACCTTGTCTCCAAAAATACTACTAATAATTATTATTATAGCTGTGAAGCATTTTATGTGTTTTGTTGCATTTGGTTCCTAAGACAGTCATACAAGGAGAAAGGGCTATTGAGGTTAAGCACTTTGTCTAGCTCACCCTCTAATAAACGACAGAGCGAGGTTTTGATCCTGGGGCTGCAGGCCCTTGGGTCCACCTTGGGTGGCTTGCTCTGCCCAGTCCTCCCTGCGGAATTGACCTAGGCTATGTTACACATGAGCTGACTGGACTGTTCCTGAGTCTGTGGGATGGGAGTGCCCACCTTGGCTGGCAGCCAGCCAGTCCCGATCCCCTGGGGGGCCATCTTTCCGACTGTCACCAACCTGAGGCCACCTGGCTGTCCCCAACCTGAGACTGTCTTTCTATAGTCTCTCTGTGTGTGTCCCAAGTCCCAGGCAAAGCTCCCAGACTCCTGAGCCCCTGAGACTACAGGCTCTCTGGCTCGTCATTGGGTTTAACCTGATCAGGGCTGTTTGTCAGCCTGCATTTTAGGGTGATCCCGCAGGAGCCAGTCCCTGGGCTAAGACCATAAACAAGCAAGTTTGCCCACCCCCACTCCTGAAGGGGGGCAGGTGTGGACCCTTTCCTTGTATACAGAAACTCTGTTTTCACAGATAGGTTAGTCGAAAGATAGCACAGGCAGGAATTAGTGTCTCATTTTACAGATGAGGACACTGAGGCTCAGTGAGGTTTTATACCTTGCTAAAGGCCTTCTATCCAACTGCTCATTCAAAAACTATATTCTGAGCACGTGCTACCCACCAGGCCCTGGGTCAGCACCTGGTGTACTGTGATAAGCAAATGGGAGTGGTTTCTGTCCTCAGGGGTACATAGTCTCAGAAGGGAAGGAGACACAGAACCAAATGCTGCCCAGATAAGTAGAGTCACATGTGGTGATGGGGGCCAGGAAGGCAGAAGGTGGGGCATGTCAGGTAGGATTCTGGTGGGTGCATTATTTTTTTTTTTATTTTTATTTTTTGAGTTGGAGTCTCACTCTGTCACCCAGCCTCGACCTGCTGGGCTCTGGCGATCCTTCCGCCTCAGCCTTCCAAGTAGCTGGAACTACAGGCGTGCGCTACCATGCCTGGCTAATTTTTTTTGGATTTATTGTAGAGATGAGGGCTTGCCAAGTTGCCCAGGTGGGTCTCGAACCCGCGGGCTCAGGCAATCCACTCACCTCAGCCTCCCAAAGCATGGGATTACAGGCTGAGCCACTGAGCCCGGCTGGGTGCATTATTTAGACTATATTGGGGGGCAGCAGAAAAAGCTTCTCTGAGCACCTGGGAGTCAGGGATACAGAGAGAGGGGGAAGAGCATCCCAGGCAGAGGGAACAGCATATGAGGAGGCCCTGGGGTAAGGAAGAGCTGGTCTGTTGAAGGAACTGAAAGAAAGCCCGTGTGGCTGGAGAGCTGGTGGTCCGAGATGTGGTAGGCAGGGGCTAGATCCCGTGGGGTCATCTACTTTAGCAATTTTATTCCAAGTGGAATGGAATGGGGAGCTGTTGAAGGGTGTTTAGCAAGGAAGTTACTTGATCTGGTTTTTGTTTTAGAAAGGGCATACCGGCTGCTGCGTGGACACTGGGTTGTGGGAGGCAGGGAGGCCAGTTCTGGGACATCATAGTGATGCAGGTGAGAGGCCACAGGGGGCTGGGCTAAAGCAGAGGGTGGGGGAGGTCAGAGAGTGAACATTCTAGACTTTGTGGCCCATACCTGTGCAGTCTCTGTTGCACCCACTCAGCTTGGTCATTGAAGCAGTCATAGACCTAGTGTAAATGAATGAGACACCTGTTCCAATAAAACTTTATGGAAGCTGGCATAAAGTCTGTGGACTGAAGCTTGCCAACCCCGGCTGAAGTGATGGCAGCCGAGGTGGTAGGAAACAGACAAAGTCAGGGAGCTTTTGGTATAGAATGGGTGGATGGGGGCTGTGAGGGTGAGGATGGAGCCTGGGAGGGCTTGAGCCTCTGGGGATAACTGCTGTCACTGAAGAGATGAGGAAGGCTGGGGAGGGGACCTGGGGGAGTCTGGAGGTCAGGGCTCTCCATCAGAGAGATGGGGAAGGTGGAAGGTGCCTGTGAGTTTGTGGAGGAGGCAGGTGTGAGTCTGATGTTCAGAGCAGAGAGCTGGAATGGAGCCGGAACCATCAGCATTTGGGACTGTAGACACCTGGGGGAGGGGAGCTGAGGACACCTGGGTGGGGGTGGGGACCTGGAGCGGGTGGGGAAGAGACTTGCCTTTCTACCGACCCCTGTGCTCTCTGAATGTTCTGCTCTGCCCGTGCATCATCTACTTAAAAAGCAGACTGAGGTGAAGAGGGGCGAGAGTGGACCTGGAGGCTGAATGGGCAGTACTAGCTCCCACCCCAGCTTCTTGGCTTTGTCCTCTTTCTGTGGCTTCTTCTCCTTCTTCCCTTCTTCCTCCCAGAGTATGCTGAGTCCCCAAGCCTGGCTGTATTTGTGCAGCCACTGCGCACCCACACAAAGACCATCTTTGAGGAGCCCCGGCCTCAAACTCACCTGCCTTTTTGTTCAGGTGACCAGGTGGCCTGTGGGCAGCCAGGGGCTGCTGTACGACCGAAGCTGGATGGTTGTGAACCACAATGGTGTTTGCCTGAGTCAGAAGCAGGAGCCGCGACTCTGTCTGATCCAGCCCAGCATCGATCTGCAGCAAAGGGTCATGGTCATCACAGCCAAAGGTAGGCAGACTGCGGCATTTCACAGGGCAGCTGCAAGAGTGGCTTTTATGAGGGAAACTAAAAAAAACCTGGAATCGTCTTCTGGAGGAGGGCTCCTTGTAGTACAGGCTTCCCCTCTAGGTGAGTGTTCTAGAAACCCATCGGCATCAGTGAACCAGCTAGTGTTGTTGTGAGAGGCTGCATTCAGCTTCAGTGAATTATTATTTTTTGAGATTCTTTCAACATGTTTGCCCATTTCATGACAGGTAATTTACAAGCATACCTGCCCATACCGTGCTGAGTTTTCAGCAGTTTTTGACCAAAAACAGTAGAAACCCTATGTCCCAGACTCCCTAATCACCGAATCTCACCCTGAGCAAGTTTTTTTTGTTTCCCTGGATGAAAAAAGTCCTCAGAGGGAAATGTTTTGCTGATGTGGAAGAGTTGATATAGAAAACAGCAGCAGCACTAAAAGGCATCCAAACTGACGGGTTCAAAACCTGTTTTGACCAGTGGAAAGAACATCTCAATAGGTGTATTGCATCAAACAGATAGTACTTTGAAGGTGACTGAAGTTTTAACATGTAAGAATACATACACAATTTTTAAATAAATAAATTCCGGTTTTTTTGGGATCCCTTTCGTATACTCTTATGAGAGTAAAATAATGGCCTTTCTTCTACCAAATGTTAAAATAATCTGAAAGGAGGGGAAATAGTGCCTGGGAGAGACAAAGAGTTTGTTCCTCTTCTGTTTTGGGAGTTTCCGGGGGAAAGTAAAGACCTGACCGTCCAAGCTGAAAGTAAAGAGGTAGCAACATTATGAATCATACGACGTCCTTTTACTTACATTCCTGTTATCTTCTTCACTCACCATAACAGGTATGCAGGATTTATGTTTTTCCTTGTTGATTTTTATTATGCACCATCTAACATGTCGTAAAGTGAGGCCAGCCCCGTCTGGTAGAAGTGTCCATGATGATAGAAATGTCCAATATCTATGTTGTCTAGTTTGGCAGCCACCAGTTGTGTGGCATTGAGCACTTGATATGTGGCTAGTGGGACAGCAGAACTGAATTTTAAATTTTATTTAATTTTAGTTAATTTAAATAGCTGCATGTAGCTGTGGCTGCAAAGGTGGACAGCACAGGTATAGAGAGCAATACACAATTATAGCACCTGATTTCAACAACCCTCAACATTTGGCCACATTTCCTTCAGATTCTCCTCCTCCTCTTCTTCCATCCTTCCCTCTGTGTCTCTTTCTCTCTCTAGCTCTCTCTCTCTGTCTCTTACACTACACCTGCCTAAATTTTTGATTTTTTTATAGAGACGAGTTCTCACTATCTTGCCCAGGCTGGTCTCAAACACCTGGACTCAAGCAATCCTCCTGCCTCATTCTCCCAAAGTGTGGGATTATAGGCATGAGCAACTGCGCCCAGCCTATATGTGTCTGTCTTCATGCCAGTACCTTGCTGTTCTGGTTACTATCCCTTTATGGTATATTTTGAAGTCAAGTAGTTGTCCTTTTCACCTGATGACATGTTTGTCTCTAACCTTTTTTCTTTAGGGATGGAGCCTATAGAGGTGCCTCTTGATGAAAACAGTGAGCAGGCTCAGATTTGCCAAAGCAAAGTCTGTGCTGACAGGTAAGACTCTGAAGCAGGTGGAAATTTTGGCTCTGCTGCAGGATGGCACAGAGGGGAAGGAGAATACTGCCCTGTGCCATCTGTCTACCACTGCCCCCTTGTCCAATCTGCTTCCACCTACTTCCTCTCACACTCCACTCTAACCACACGGACCTGTTGGTATTTTTCAAACCTCTTTTCTTAAGTCTTTGCACTTGCTGTTCCCTTCGCTGCTGCTAGTCCCCTAGTTCTTCCCACACAGGGCTCGTCCTCTTGGCTCATCAGTCTCCCTTCCGACAGTTTCACCTCTCTTCTCGTAAGCCCCCTCCTTTGATGGCCGCCTGAGCACCCACCGTCTCATTTCTTCTACTGAATTCCTCTCCTTCCCATTTATTGCTCCCAAAGTGTTATCTGTTCATTCATTTCTCTCTAGTCCCTGCCCCTGGAATGTGTGTGTTCCTCCCCGCAAAGCCTGGGCAGTGCTGGGTGCTGAGTGTGGGTGGGAAGGGAGGGTGAGGAGGGGGAACAGTCCAGAGGCCGCAGCAACAGTCCAGATGCCGCTCGGCTGGGAGGGAAGAGACCTTATCCATGTTTTGAAAAGCCTGATTTTTGGGTGTTGGGTGTTAGGCGTTTGGAAGGGGTCAGGGGTCAAGTGGGAAGGTTAGCAAAGCACCTGTGTTAGCACCACAGGTGGGACAAGGTGGAGGCTTGGACCAGGGCCAAAGAGAAAATCAGGTGGGTGTCTGATATAGATTCCAGAAACAGAATCACCTGAACTAACCGATGGGATGGGTGAAAAGGCTGAGGGTGAGGGGGATCAAGATGTCCCTTAGGTTCCCACAGTGTCACTTACAGGCAGTAACTTATAAATTGTGTACCATCCTGGAGGCCCAGGAGTTGAGCGCACCCTACGTCTTTCCACTGGTACTTGTACCAGTTGTGCCCATTTCAACATTCACTGTAGCACATTTTTAATGAAGGGCAATGGATTTGGGGTGAACAAAATTCTGGGGGATTCAAGAATTTTCAAACACCAGGTCAACAAATACAGTATTTATATCTGTAACTTACAGGCATAGTGTAAGTTACAGATATAACCTACATGTAACTATGTAGTTAATATACATAGTTATTAATTAATATTATCTATCTATCTATCTCTCTATCTATCTAATGGGAACTTTGCTTTTGTATACTGTATTCACTTTATAGACCAAACATGTCAGTCCATGTGACCTGGCTGTGAGAGGAAATGTTTCCATCAGGCCCATAGTGAAATGCTGGGGCACACTTCTGAGTTCAAGTGCTTCTAAAAGCAAAATGCCACTCTGGAAGATCTCACGTTTTAAGCTTTGGGGTTCTCTGTGCTAATCATTAATAGAAAAAGGTCCTTTAGGAGAATTGTCTAAGGCTTTTTAATTGGATGGGAAACTTCCCACAAGCGTCAGCTTACAGGTCTGCCCATGCCTTGGAAATCTGCCAAACTTCCTGAGCACACTTGCCATTATAGTCTGCCTTCTCCCAGGGCTCATGAAATGTTTTATTTTAATTTATTTTTAAATCTAACTTTTTGCAGTTTAGATTATTATTTATTTATTTATTTATTTATTTTATTTATTTATTTTTTGAGTTGGAGTCTCACTCTGTCACCCAGACTGGAGTGCAGTGGCCGCTCCCCGCCACCGCAGCCTCGACCTGCTGGGCTCCGGCGATCCTTCCGCCTCAGCCTTCCAAGTAGCTGGAACTACAGGCACGTGCTACCACACCTGGCTAATTTTTTATTTATTGTAGAGATGAGGTCTTGCCAAGTTGCCCAGGCGGGTCTCGAACCTGCGGGCTCAGGCAATCCACTCACCTCAGCCTCCCAAAGCACGGGATTATAGGCTGAGCCACCGAGCCCGGCTTTAGATTATTATTTAAAGAAATACTATATAACAGCTCATCAGTTCATCCTCTTTTTTTTTTTTTTTTGGACAGGGTAAAAACTTACAATTGTGGAGAAAAAATTTCAAGTTGGTTGTCAAAGTTTTTTGGCCGTCCTTGCCATCTGATCAAACAAAGCTCCAACTTTCCAAGAAATGCAAAGAAGAAACATGGAAAAGGTATTACATTTTGGATTGGTTCTTAGAGGACAGAAACCCTGGCTTATCCTTGCACACATTAAAGCAACACATGAATTGGGCATGGTGGTAATCCCAGCACTTTGGGAGGCTGAGGCAGGAGGACTGGTTGAGCCCAGAAGTCTGAGGCCAGTCTGGGCAACATAGCAAGTCTTCGTCTCTACAAGTTGATAAAAAATAAAAATTGACCAGGCGAGGTGGCATGCACCTGTAGTCTCAGTTACTCAGGTGGCTGAGGCAGAAGGATCGCCTGAGTCCAGGATGTCAAGGCTGTGGTGAGCTGTGATCGTGCCACTGCACTCCAGCCTGGGTGACAGAACGAGACCCTGCCTCAAAACAAACAAATAAACAAAAACGTCTATGAAATGGACTAAATGTATAGAAAGCGGGGATGGTCAGTCTTTGGCAGAAAGCTGTGGAGGTGGCCCTGAGTCAGCAGCACCCGTGGGCTCTAGTATCCCCTTAGGACACTTAACTTCACTTGATCATTCAGCCTCAGTCCTTTATATTTGGAAGCACAGTTAATTCTGTTTTATTAAATAAAACACTAATAGCTTGCTATGCTTTCAGCTTAAATCTGGAAGCAAAGGGGTTCTAGTTTTTAGCTCTATCATCAAATAGTGGTGTGATCTTGGCAGATCCTTGAACCCTACGGTACCTCAACTTCTATAGATCTCAACTACTTAGACTTTTAAAAGTTTTGACATTTTTTTCCCGCCATAAGCTGTTGTCAGGGCAAAGGGGGCTGTGGAGAAGAAGGTTCTTTGAAAGTTAACAGTCCCGTTTGTTGCCTAAGGATGCCAAACTTGGTAAAATATTTAAGATGGTTTATTCTGAGTCAAATGTGAGTGACCTTAGGCCTGTGGCACCCAATCCCAGGAGGTCCTAAGCATGTGTGCCTGCCATGTAGCTCAGTTATATACATTTTAGGGGGACAGAAGATACAAGAAATGAAATGATCTGTGGAACACAGCTGCTTTCTCTCGCCACCAATAGGAGTTGAGAGGCAGGGAACTGGGAAGAAAGACATTTGTTTCTGATTTTGGGACTCAAGAAGTCAGAACTTAGCTCCTCTAAGTCTGCTCAGTTCCTTGGATTTTATAGCCCATGTTTATTTTATTTTACCTTTTTTTGAGTTGGAGTCTCACTCTGTCACCCAGGCTAGAAGGCAGTGTCACACTCATAGCCACTGCAGCCTTGGCCTGCTGGGTTCAGATGATCCTTCCACTTCAGCCTTCCAAGTAGGTGGAACTACAGGCGCATGCCACCATGCCCAGCTATTTTTTAAATTTATTGTAGAGACTAGGTCTTGCCATGTTGCCCAGGCTGGTCTTGAACTCGTGGGCTCAGGCAATCTTCTCGCCTCCATCTCCCAAGGTGCTGGGATTATAGGTGTGAGCCACTGTGCCTGGCTCAGTCCTGTTTATAAGCACATGAGGTTTGCTATGGATGAACATCACACTATGACGTTTCAGAATGTTTCCATGGCGTCTGCACCCCGTTACTCTGAGGTTCATTGCCTACACATTTCCGTACCACTCCGAACTTCATGCCTTTGTTATGAAGACAAAGGAATGCTTTCCAGAGTTTAGTAACTTTTTAACAAGTTTCACAGAGTACATGGGAAAGAGCAGGTTAGCTTCTTTACCATTGTAAAAAACTATGAATCACTGAAAACAAAATCAGTGAACACTAAAATAGGTGTTGTCTTAATGCAAGCAAATCCGGCCTAAGATTATGCCGTTAATGATTGCCTTTGGGTTTAGCAGGAAGCTGGATTTATATTGTAAGGAACCAAAGCTACTAATTCATGATTGCATGAACATTGTGAAGGTTACAAATCATCCATCTAATTTTAACTAACTGATATTCGTTGTGCCTCTCAGAAATTCCTAAAGACTCTGTGGAGAATCTCTCCCGAGCTGGATGCCTGTCATTCGTTAGACTAGCAAAGGGTTTGAACTGGGGTCTTCCTTATCATTAACTATAAATCAATACATGTGAGATTTACATTGGTTCAATCCAGGAAGGCAGGGTACCTCTAAGCAGGGGTTGGCAGGTTATAGGTGAATTCAAAAATGTCCTGACAGTGAGATGGAGTTTACCTAAGGGATTTTGAAAGCAGTAAAGGAAGTTAGGAGCTTGAGGAAGCTCAAGGAGCTCAGGGAGTCAAGGTTTTTGATATGTAGATGACTTCAGAGAGCATAGGTAAGTGTCTTAAAAGTTGCGCCTACTCAGGGAGTCCCCACAAGACCCTTTATGGGGTCATAAAATACTCTGATTTTCCTTCTTTATTTGCTAAGTGACGCTACCATAGAGCCAGGCTGGAAAGTAAACCACATTTGATAGTTAATACAGAGCCTTTCCCTCCAGGCCCCTGAGTTAGGGATTTGACAAGATGCAGAAAAAAGGTCAGAGCTGAGTCCTCACAGATGTGCAAAAAAGATAATTTTCCTAGTACTGCTCAGATGTCACCTTCCCAGGGAAGCCCGGCCTGCATAATCTTTTTATTTTTTTATTTTTATTTTTTTTTGAGTTGGCGTCTCACTCCGTCCGTTGCCCAGACTGGAGTGCAGTGGCCGCTTCCGGCCACCGCAGCCTCGACCTGCTGGGCTCCGGCGATCCTTCCGCCTCAGCCTTCCGAGTAGCCGGAACTACAGGCGTGCGCTGCCACACCTGGCTAATTTTTCTGATTTATTGTAGAGATGAGGTTTCGCCTGCCCAGGCGGGTCTCGAACCCACGGGCTCAGGCAATCCACTCACCTCAGCCTCCCAAGGTGCGGGATTACAGGCTGAGCCACTGAGCCGGCTCATAATCTTTTTAGAACTGCAGCCCGTACCTGAACCACTTTACCAGCCTTCCCTGTTTTTTCTTTCTTCCTTCCTTCCTTCCTTCCTTCCTTCCTTCCTTCCTTTCTCTCTCTCTTTCTCTTTCTCTCCTCTCTCTCCTCTCTCTCTCTCCCTCTCTCTCTCTCTTTCTTTTTTTGAGTCAGAGTCTCACTCTGTCACCCAGGCTGGAGTGCAGTGGCATACTCCCAGCCACTGCAGCCTTGACCTGCTGGGCTCAGGAGATCTTTCTGCCTCAGTCTCCCAAGTAGCTGGAACTACAGGCGTGTGCCACCACATCCGGCTAATTTTTTTTTTTTTTTTTTGAGTTGGAGTCTCACTCTGTCACCCAGACTGGAGTGCAGTGGCCGCTCCCGGCCACCGCAGCCTTGACCTGCTGGGCTCCGGCGATCCTTCCACCTCAGCCTTCCAAGTAGCTGGAACTACAG
>CAUYQG010239225.1:0-12684 GCA_963574415.1 Tarsius wallacei | reverse complement strand
ATTAAACGGCTTCTGCTCAAATCCGTTTGAACAGTGGTCCATTCTTTTTCTTTCTCTTTCTTTCTCTCTCTTTCTCTCTCTTTCTCTCTCTCTCTATGTCTATCTCTCCTGCAGAATCGGCTCCTGCACTAGACAGGAGTCTAATCCTTTTATTCCCCAGGAATAATCACCGACGCCACCACACCTTTCCAGGGACACCCTGAATCTCCACGTGGGGGCTGGCCCCCCACATTGATGGATCGCCATGGGGACTCCGTCTCCATTTTTTGATGTCTGACTGTTGACAGCTTTTAAGCCTCACCCTTCCCTCGTCCCCTTGCGCTCCACCTGTGGGCAAGCGGACAGGAAAGGCTGGCTGCTCCCTCTTTGGGTGCCCTTGGGAGATTCAGCCCATGCAAGTACTTGCCCTCGTGCGCGATCTCTCATCCTCTGCCGCCTCTTCCCACGGTGGAGACCCAGGGCTGGCCTCTTGTTTTTGCTCTCTCAGTTCATTTGGACCTGCTTGAGAACTTGATCATATAAGTGATGCACCTTCTCATATTTCTTGGTGCATGGCATCATCAGTCTACCTCTGGGACGGACTTTGAGTGGGGATCCCTCCTGCTTTTGCAGGGTGATCAAACACTGTCACTTTCATACGCGTTTCCCTGATGATGGATGATGCTGGACATCTTTTCATGTGCTGTACTTAGTGGCCATTCACTTGGGAAGGTCCATTCAAATCAGTTTCCTGTTATTTGGGTTGCCTGTCTTTTTTAATTTAAAAATATTTATTGATTCATTCAAAATAGCAATAAACCTCTTGCACATTTATACAAATTATCTTTTTTCAAGGAAAATAAAAAACCATATTTCCCAAAACAAAAGGAAATTGCAGGATGGTTGCATTGTTTTGCGTTCTCGCGTGCCTCCTTCATGGAAAATGCTTTCCATTGAAGTATATGAAGAAAATCCCACTCCACACAGACCTGTGGTGGGAAGATGGAGTGTAAGAGACTTTCCTGAGGATTTTCTTCTTTAAAAGCAGCTCAGACTCAACAAGTGCTGTTTCTAAGAGTTGGTTGCAATGTGGACTCTGAAATCTTATCAGTGAACCTTTTATATATTTTTGCATTAATATTTATTTGTTATCTTGCACTCTGAATGACTCTTTTTTCATTGATAATTTTGAAAATATTCCTTTGTTGAATTACACAGAATCTTCAAATACTGACATTTCATACACTATCAATAAATCACATTGATGCATTTCATCACAGATCTGCTCAGAAACATCAAGTGCTCAGAAGGTGTCATGCTCACCCCCTGAATGCTTAATGATTTTAAGGTTTTTCAAAATTCTAACTTTTGCTTGCAAAATTGAATTTCATTACTGGCAACAATGTCAGGCTTACCTCCTTCATTTTGAAGACAGCTTCTGCTAAATATTCAAGTCTGAAAAACCACAGTTTGTTCATCAGTCTTTCAAGCACAGATGCTGTTTCATCAGCTGGTTCTGCCCAATTTCACGTGCTTTACCTGAGACAATCGTCATGCTACACTAAGGAGCAGCGAAGCTTCACGGATTCCTTGCATTTCATCACTAAAGAGGCACTTTTTAGAGGGTTAAGAAATTAACTGTTAAATTAACAAAATTAAAAGTTTTTAGGCATTTTGTTTGTTTGTTTGTTTTTGGGGGGGAGTCACCCAGGCTAGAATGCAATGGCACAATCACAGCTCACTGCCTCTGAGGCAATTCTCCTGCCTCAGCCTCCCAAGTAGCTAAGACTACAGGCATATGCTACCATGCCCCAGCTAATTTTTTGTAGAGACAAGGTCTTGCTTCATTGTTCAGGCTGGTGTCGAACTCCTGGGCTCAAGTGATCCTCCAGTCTCAGCCTCTCAAAGTGCTAGGATTACAGGTGTGAGCTACTGCACCCAACCAAACTTTTTTCTTTTTTTTGATTAGAGATGAAATCTCACTATGTTTCCCAGGTTGGTCTTGAACGACTGTGCTCAGGCAATCCTCCCACCCTGGCCTCCCAAAATACTGGGATTACAGGCACGAGCCACTGTCAGAAAGATCACTATGACTGCTAATTTGGTGTTGGTGACTCTGCCTAGATCTGGCTCTTAGGACCCGCAGTTTTTTTCTGTGATGGCTTCTGCAGCCACAGTGCAAATGCAAGCAAAGTCGTTTCAGAAGAAACCATGAGATTCAGTAAAGTTATTTGGTTCTGAATGTTTCTCACCACTTGTGTTTACTGCTGAACATCCATATTTTTAAAGCTGTTCTTTGAAGAGTAGTTGGTACTGATACGAGTCTAGCCAGGTCTGTAGATTTGACTTGTTCATTTGTAAGGTGAAAGTCAAGTACTGTAAACAAGACATCAGCTCTGGCCTCATATTTGCAGCCAAATCTTCTATTTGATGAGTCACGGGAACATCAAGAGTGGCACTGCCCTGATTTTTACTGACGTCTCATCCAGGGGGCATTTCAGCAGCGTCAGCTGTTCAAGAGACATTGTCCGCATTAAATATGTGCAATCTTTATATATCAACTATGACTCAATATAACCGTTAAAAATATTTTTTTAAAAATGTTATTCCTCTTTCATTATTTCAGACCTGACCCACAGGAAAAAAACAAGGTTATTACTTTTTCAGCTATTTTGTGAGCTTTTCCAGCCAAAGCACTGTACTGATCTACCCTGTAAGAGACTTCAGTGGGCTTTTCATTTCTAGTTACAAAAGCTGGAACAATTTTTTGCCTTGAAAGAACTCACAGTATGTTCATTTAAAATTCAATTCCTGGCCAACATAGCTCATGCCTGTAACCCCACTTGGGGAGCCCGAGACAGAAGGATCGTTTGAGCCCAGGAGTTCAAGACTAGCCTGAGCAATATAGCAAAATCTTGTCTCTACAAAACAACAACAACAACAACCAAAAATCAAAAAACTAGCCAGGTATGGTGGCATGTGCCTGTAGTCCCAGCTACTCAGGAGACTGAGGCGGAAGGATCACCTGAGCCAGAAGGTGGAAGCTGTGGTGAGCCGTGATGTGCCACTGCACTCCAGGCAGGGCAGCAAAGTGAGACCCTGATACAAAAATAGAATAAAATGTTTGATTCCATTTTCTTTGAACTCTGAATGTCTGGTCTCAAATGATGGTGTTGCCTGATTTTTAAGTAGTAATTTGCCTTGGTCCTTGATACACATTCTTAAACAGGTTTCAGTATTGCAATGACAATGTATTCTCTCTGTTGTTTGCATTTTTATTTTCTTCATGGTGCTTTTGCCTTTAGGTGAACAGAAGATTTTTAAATTTTGATAAAGTCCAATTTACGATTTTTTTTATGGTTAGTGTTTTTTTAATGTTATGAAGATGTTTTTCTTCTACCTTTTAGAAGCTGTTAAGTTCAGCCTAAACCTGCCTCCTTATTTGTTTTAAGTTTGGATCAAAAGGTTTCTCTGAACACAGTGAACTGTCACCTAACTGAATGTGTAAACAGACTGACACCTACTCTTGTGCCTGTCACCACGTTTCAGCCAATCACAGTCAGCCCACTGTTCAAACTGGGTTCAAATAAGGCAGACACCAAGTTGTAACCAATCCAGCTGTTTTTGTATCTTGCTTCCATTTTCTGAACATCTCTGGCCTTTTTCTGTCCAATAAAACTCTCTAACCATATGACAGCACGGGGGTCTCGCTGAACCTATTCTGACTCTAGGGGCTGCCCAATTCACAAATCGTTCTTTGCACAGTGAGACTCTATTAAACTTAATTTGTCTAAATTTCTTCTTTTAACAAAGCTTAAAAGATATATTTTTTAAGTGTAGGCCTCTAATTAATTTTAAGTATGGTATGAGATAGTGGTTGAGGTCCATTTCTTTCTGAATGTTTATTGTTCCCCCCCCCAAAAAAAATGTATTGACAGGAATCTTATTTTCCCGTTAAATTGCTCTACTGCTTTTGACAAAAATCAGCCAACCGTATGTGTGAGTCTATTTCTGGATCCTCTATTCTGTTCCATTTTTCCACTTGTTGGCTTTGTATGAGAAGACAACTGCCACACTGTTGGGATGACTGACGCTATCTTAGGTTTTTAAATTTTTATATAAATGTTAGGATCAATGTTTTAATTTCTACAAAAAGGCATCTTGGGGTTTTGATAAGGGAATACATTAAATTTATAGCTCTATTTTGTGAAGATTAAAATGGTAACATCAAGTACCCTGATCTTTGAACACAGTGTATCCCTCCATTGATTTACCTTGTCTTTGTCTGAGAAATGGTTTATACTTTTCAGAGTATAGGTTTTGCATGTTATTTGTTAAATATATTCCAAGCCGGGCGTGGTGGCTCCCACCTGTAATCCTAGTACTTTGGAAGGCAGAGGCGAGAGGATTGCCTGAGCCCAGAGGTTTGAGACCAGCCTAGACAACTTGGCAAGACCTCATCTCTACAATAAATCAAAAAATTAGCTGAGTGTGGTGGCATGCACCTGTAGTTCCAGCTACTTGGAAGGCTGAGGCGGAAGGATCGCCGGAGCCCAGGAGGTGAAGGCTATGGTAACCGTGAGCATGTCACTGCACTCTAGCCTGGGTGACAGAGTGAGACTTCAATTCAAAAAAATTAAATTAAATTAAATTTAAATTTATTCCTAAGTATTATATGTTTTTGATGCTATTGTAAATGGAATATGTTTATTGTATTTTGCAAATGTGTGTTGCTCCTTTATAGAACACGATTGATTTTATATGCAGAACTTTTATACTCAAATGTGTTTGATTCATTCATTAACTCAAGTAGATTTTTGTAGATTTCTTTTTTCAATAGCAAAATTGAGAGTGAGTTATTTATTTTTGTTCTCTTAACACATTTTTGAGAAATACAAATTCAATAGCAAGAACTATTTTCTTACTTACCAGATAAGCAAGGATAAAATGTCTCTTGTATAATTCCAGATAATGACATAAAGAGATCACTGATTTTTAAATAGCTAAAGTTATATGGTTTCATGTATTGCATTCAATGTACTCAATCCATAATTAATAGGCTATTTCTAGATAATGTAGTCATAAAAAATAATTTTTTAAATAAAAATTTTACTCATGTACAATTGTACTTACAGGATCAACTTCTGAATATGAAATGACGGACTAAAGTGGTAAGAGAAAACGTACCCTTTTTAGGAAATGTATGAAATTGTCTTTGACCTACAACTCCATCAACAAAAATTAGTCACCATATTTTTTTTGAGACAAGGTCTCACTGTGTTGCCCAGGCTGGCCTTGAACTCCTGCAGTCAAGCCATCTTCCCATCTCAGCCTTTTCAGTAGCTGGGACTGCAAGCTCATCCCACCACCTGGCTTAAATTTCTAATCCTAGTCTCTCTAATAGTCAAAAAAATGGACTTGTAGTTTTGATTTGCATTTACCTTATACATATGTATGAAAATATATTTCTTTGTGTGGGAGTCATTTGTGTTTTATTTTTCTATGAATGTAGCCTCGTATCTTTTGTACATTTTTTTCTATTGGGTTTTTGGTTTTACGTCTTAGTCATTTTTAGGACTCTAAAATACTTAAATTGGCTTTGTGTCCGGTATGAGTTGTAAATTTTGCATTTTCCTTTTACCGCTTATCATTTGTATTTGCTCATTGTGTTTTTTCTATTTAGGAACAAAGTTCACTAATTAATATTCCATTGCAAAAAAAATTGTATCTAATAAATATAGGAGAAATAATTTGATTAGAAAATCACCACTCTGTAACCCTGATGAAGGAATGCATCTAGGCAACAAACATGAATGTATTCTAAACCATTAAAACATGGATGGAGGCCGGGCTTGGTGTTTCAGCCTGTCATCCCAGCACTTTGGGAGGCCAAGGCAAGTGGATTGCCCAAGCCCGCAGGTTAGAAACCTACCCAGGCAACTTGGTGAGACCTTGTCTCTGCAATAAATCTAAAATTAGCTGGGCCCACGCGTGCCTGTAGTTCCAGCTACTTGGAAGGCTGAGGCGGAAGGACCACCTGAGCCCAGTGAGTCGAGGCTGTGGTGGCCGGGAGCATGCCACTGCACTCTAATCTGGGCAACAGAGTGAGACTCCAACTCAAAAACAAACAAACAAAAAAAAAATTGATGGAGAACTTTATAAGGGATGACTCAGGCTGATAACACTTGGACCCAATAATCAAGTTTAATCTCATTAAACAGATATGATGTGCTTTCTATTTTGATGCAAAAGCAAGTGCCCAGTACTACATTTGAAATATTCCTACCAAAGCTAAAATGAAATATATTCAAACCTGTAGTTACAGTTAAAAGTTGATGCAAAATAGGATGGAGGAACAAGTAAAGTGAAACCACGAGAAAACAGTTTGTGAAATCCAGATGGAAAATTTTACAGTAATAAGTGACACAACGCCTTCAGCTTATATCCATAGAAACAAAAAAATGAAGGCAAGGGGGCCCTAGCCATGTCAGAGTAATAGGTATCAGACTGATTTTTTCCAGCATAAACAACTCTCAATGGAGGGAAAAAAATGAAGCCACTGTTTCCTGGTTTGGAAAAGACAGTACAAGGTTAAAGCTTTAAAGAAAGGGAAACAGCCATTAACTCCACATTCACCCAGTCTTTATGACTGGGGACACTTTCCAAACCTCGGGATGAGGAAATCGAGTTTAAACATAGAGCAGAGCCTCTCTGGTGAGAAACCTATCAGATGTTAGGGCTTTTGAAGTGGCTGGGTTTTACGAGGTAAGTCACCAGGGAGGAAGGAACAATGCAGAGGAAGGTCCCTAGGAAATCGCGTAGGGGCTGCATGGCATCTTGGTCGTATACTAAGCTGCACATACACAGGTACACAGAGCACAGTCCTAAAAGCCCAGAGAGGATAGATAAGGGGCGGGAGCTAGGGGGTAGGGGACGCCTGTGAGCCGAATGGAGAATTCTAGATGGCTGCTTCCAGAGAATTAGAGTTTAAGCAGCCAGAATGGGGAGAACATGCCTGGTTTCTTTTTACATTTATATTTCTCATTGTTATCATGTTTATTCTCATATATAGTGTGAGAAACTGATCTAATTTTTTTGCCAATGGCAACGCCATTGGAAAAACAAATGGCTACGCCAGTTATATAAAGTCTCTTTTTAGCCCAGTGATTTGGGATGTGAACTTTATGAGCTATTAATTTTTTATTCATACTTGGACTTTATACGCTTGACTTTAGTTCTACTTCATTCATCTATGTGTCTAGTTGTGTGCCAGGATTATGCTCTTTTAATGACACAGCTTTTGTGGTTGGTTTAATATGTGATCCCCGCTAGCCCTTCGTGGTGTTTTGCTCGCCTTGTGTTTCTTTTTCCATATGAACTTTGGTATCAACTGTCTAGATCCAGAAAAACAACCAAACACACACTCACGCACACACTCACGAAACACTGGTGTTATGTTAATTGGGATGGCATTAACTTTTTGTGCTAAATTATAGAGAACTGACATTGATGACATTGAGGCATTCTATCCAAATGTCTCTGTATTTGCTCATCTACTTTTATGCATTTCTAAGAATGTTTTGCAGTTTACTTCTTATAGGCTTTGCACATTTCTTACTAAGTGTATTCCTAAGTATGTTTTAATGTTACTGTAACCGGAGTTATTTCTGCCCTTTATCGCCTTATTGTAATTTGTGTGTGTGAAAGCTATTTATTTTTGCATAAGTGTCATTCAACACTCTATATGTTTTCATTGCTTTTCAGAAGATGTCAACACTTAATCCCCTCGGCATTGCAGGAAAACGTGTTATCTTACTGGACCCTTTCATTTTTGAAGCAGATTAATTTGGAGTCATTGAGAAAGTGATAAGCAAAATTATGTTTCCATTTTCATTGACTTAATAACTTAAAAAGTTAAATTTTTTATGTTTCTAATCACTTATAAACCTTCTGTAAATTGTTTTTAATTTCTCTTTTCCACTTTTCTATTGCAGCATCCTGGTATTTTCAAGGAAATGTTAGAGTGTAAATCGGGCACCGTCAGTTTTAATGTTACTATGATCAGCATCATTGGTTTTTATCAGAGTATACACCTAGCATTTTCATCCAATCAGACAGTGAGTGCATTAGTATTTATTTAGTTCACAGGACATGTTCCTGCCACACTCCACTGTAACTTGTTTCAGACTAACTAATTATTGAGAAATCTTATCAAATATAAATGCCACTGTGGATCAAAACCCAGTTGATCGCTCTCATTTAGTGCTAGGTTCTGGATAGAGAGTAATTGTTACTGCCAAATAATTACTAGTCATACAGCAAGACTAATCTCCTTTAGAAATACTCATTATTGTCTGTTTGCCTGCACCATATCTCAAAATGACCTGTGAATGTTCATGGGGGTAAGTGACCACGATAGGCTTTTTCTTTTTCTTTTTTCTTTTTTTTTTTTTTTTTTTTAGTAGGATTCTCACTCTGTCATCCAGGCTGGAGTGCAGTGGCATGCTCACGGCTACCACAGCCTTGACTTGCTGGGCTCAGGTGAGCCTTCCACCTCAGCCTTCCAAGTAGCTGGAACTACAGGTGCATATCACCACGCCTGGCTAATTTTTTTTTATTTATTGTAGGGATGAGGTCTCGCCAAGTTGTCCAAGCTAGTCTTGAACCCCTGGGCTGAGGCAATTTTCTTGCCTCTACCTCCCAAAGTGCAAAGCCACCATGCCCAGCTTCATGGATATTTTTCAACGTGAGATAGTTCTATTCCCATTAATTCTTTCTTCTAAATGAAAATATAAGACAAAAAATCATGGAACCCACCCTTTCTCCCTTGGGCATGCATCCTCTTGTTTTCTGATTCAACTTAGATTTTTTTTCTTTTTTTTTTTTTTTGAGTTGGAGTCTTACTCTGTTGCCCAGGCTGGAGTTCAGTGGCACACTCACGGCCACCCCAGCGTCAACCTGCTGGGCTCCAGTGATCCTTCCACCTCAGCCTTCCAAGTAACCGGAACTACAGGCATGCGCTACCATTACCGGCTAATTTTGTTTGTTATTTTATTGTAGAGACAAGGTCTCGCCAAGGTCTCCGGGCTGGTCTCGAATCCACGGGCTCAGGCAATCCACTCGCCTCAGCCTCTCAAAGTGCTGAGATTACAGGCTGAGCCACTGAGCCCAGCCCAATTTAGGTTTTCTTTCACTTGTCTGTTACTAACAGGAGGATACTTCTCAGCAAAGTCATTCCCTTGACAATAAAATCTTTCAGTATAAAAATATATATTTTTAACTGGGTGTAAAGTATTTGAATTTTTATACAGAATATCTCAGGGAATTTCTCCCTGTGCAACGTGTCTCCTAAGCATGGTCTAGGCCCTCACTGTCAGCCCCAGCAAATCCGGTAGACATGGCTGAAAGAATGCACAAAACACCACATTCCTTCTTGCATTCTGGGTCATCAACAGTCTCGTTTGCCGTCAGGCCTGTGCCGTTTGTTGATGCTACTACACATGACGATGACATCACCAAAAATTTCAGTAAAAACATGTTTAGTTATAGCAAGCACAGATAACACAATTAGCATCTTTAATCTGAGTATTGTCACATTCTGGGACTTAATCGTCCCCCTTCTCATGAGTTGGGCCAGTAGCTACATTGTGATTTTCCTTTACAGATACCAAAAAGATAACCAACGCTTTCATAGCAACACCTTTTCCTCTAGAGCCTTCCATGAGACCAGAGCCATCAGAACTGCTCCACTTCTTATGATTTACTCTGTGGTCTTTTATTTGCGCAATTCATGCCACAGATTTTACCCAAGTACAGAGAAGAAGAAGAATCCGTCATGGAGCACAGGCTTGATTTTCTCACATTGCCTTGTTTTCTGTCCATTTTTGCTCATTAGTAAAGAAAGGCATATCCTGAATCCAAACTCTATGAAGTGGAGAAATTCATCTCATCCCAAAAGCATGCCAAAGTAAACTTTCACCAATATAGCCTTCTTCCAAGCCAACATTCTATCAAGAGTTGATATTCAGAAGAAATGATTGGGTTTCAGTCTTGAACATGAGATCTCTGTTCACTGAATGAAACATAATCTTTAAACCTTCGCCTCCAGTAAAGACAATATTATATACGTGCTTATTTAATATGCTTGTATATAGAGATGTAATCATTTAATAGGTAGGTAGACAGATAATTTGTTAATGTCAGATGTCATGGTGGGTTTCTTGCAATTAGTGATTCAATCTCTTTGTTTCCCTCACCTTAGTTACTATGTCCTCAGCATGAGAAACCATTTCAGAGGATTAGACACTCCAGGACATGGAGATCAACTCCCTACTTCCTAAAAGTGAACTGTATATATGATGACCTCTTACCAAGAACTTAGTATAGAAAGCAGGGGGAAATACTGACTTACAGTGGAGAGACCTTACAAACACTATCTCAGCCAGGTGATCAAGGTCAAGTTGATAGCAATAACCTTTGCTTCTCGTGACATGATGAGAGTGGCATTTTAACTCTGTGACCTTCCTCCTCAAAACTCATAACCCCAGTTTAATCTTGAGAGAAGCATCAAGCAAACCTCTATTGAGGGACATTTTTAAAAAACACAACTAGTATTCCTCAAAATGGTCAAGGTCATCGAAAACAAAGTCTGAAAAGCTATCGCAGCCAGAAGGAGCCTAGGGACTGAATGTCATGTACTATCCTGGTGTGAAATCCTGAAGCAGAAAAGGAAAAACTAGGGAAATGTAAAGTATGAACTTAATACTGTATCAATATTAACTCATTAGTTGTGACAAATAAAACGTAGTGATGTAAGCCATTAAAAATGGGGTTAGTTTTATGGGACCTCTGTGTACTATCTATTCAACTTTTCTGTAAATCTAAACCTATTTGAAAACTAAAAGTTTATTTTTTAAAAAGGAAGTTAGGAAACCTACTTACTTAAATTTGAAGAAAAAAAAAATTTCCTTGCTTAAAGTATGACTTCTTTAAGATTTACCTGACATCCTACTCTGAGTAGACTACTTTTTAATGTATAAATTTTATGTCACTAGTTTAAATATATATACCTGAGAGTTACAAAGAGCAGGCTATAATTTATTAATTTGGTTCTTCCAGAAGATTTACATCAGAAAGAATGTGTTTCAGAAAAGAAAAAGAAAAAAGAAACAAAAAAATGAAAAGAAGAATATGTTCTAACACAAATTATTTGTGTACAGGGCACTCTTTGATGAGGACAGCATATACTTCACATAATAACCAGCATAAAATTAAATTCCCGATAAATATTCATACTATCAAATAAACAGGGGGAAAATTCTGACTTTTGCTTAGTAGTCTAAAACTTTCTGAGATTTCATTTCTCAGGCTTAAGCACATTTGTCTGAAGTTCAGTTTCTAAAAATTCTTTTAACTCTGTCCCCACCTGACACAACTGATAAATTAGAAGTATCAAAAATGAGGTCACAGTTCAGCCAGTACACTAAGAACAGAAAAGCTAAAGATCACTACAATTCAAGATTGTGATGAAAACTTAACTCCGTTTAGCAGTATGTCCCAGGCATTATACTAAGATAGAAATGCTATTGGTTCATCCAAATAACTAGATCATTTTGGTTCCCCGACTCTCTGCTGTGTAAACAGCCTGTCTGTCTTGTGCACATGTGGATACACACATGTAAAGTCAGAGAACAGAAGGTGATGGTGGTTTCTGTGGGAAAGTTGGAAATTTGAGGCTCAGAATTTGGGTGCAGGGACTCCTGGTTTAAAATATATATATATATGTGGGGTGGGGGAGAATAATAAAATGTCTAGTCCCTTTCTGCGATATTCCAGGACCTTAATGCTAATGTCATAAACCCAACTTGAATTAGCTTGGGAATAAAGATGAATTAGTTGACTAACTAGTCAGAGAGAGGACTGATGGTTTGGTTAAAATTAGAGCTAGATACCGGCTGTGCTCATTTCCCAGGTTTACCTCTGTCTGGATTTTTCTATCATTGTTTCTTCATTTTTTTCAATGATTCATTATTTTTTTAAATGAATTAAGAAAGGCAGAGCTATTAAAAAGAAGATATGTTGTGAAGGGCACAACAGGCAGAGCAGCAGAGAGAGAGGGTTTGCTGTCTGCCAATGATACGCTACTCTAAGTTCCCAGGGAAAAGTTTCACTTGGCCCCTGAGGGAGAAGTACTCATGTGTGACCCATCTAGCTGTAGGCAGGGAATAAACTCATGTAAGAGTCTATTAGACCAATGGGAACCATTTTGGTCAGGTAGAGAGTTACCAAATGGGACTTTCTGTCTCACACCAAGAGTTTTGGCATGGTGTTCGGGTGATAGACGGTCAATGTCTAATTTAGAACTTACAAAAATCAGTGGTCAAACCATTAGAGAATGCTTTGTCTTATTGGAGATATTGATAAAATGTCTGTGTATTCATGAAATGTCTTTGTCTTATTGGAGCTATCGATGAAATGTCTGAGTCTTGAGAGACAGTACTTCAATGGTATTTGGAGGTCTTGTTGCACTGCTAAGCTGAAGCTCCCATTACAAAACGTGAGGAGGGCCGGGCTCGGTGGCTCAGCCTGTAATCCCACGCCTTTGGGAGGCTGAGGTGAGTGGATTGCCTGAGCCCGCGGGTTCGAGACCCGCCTGGGCAAGCGAGACCTCATCTCTACAATAAATCAAAAAATCAGCCGGGCATG
>CAUYQG010239222.1:0-25099 GCA_963574415.1 Tarsius wallacei | reverse complement strand
TCGGAGGCTGTAGTCAGACGAAGGGCCCCTTGTGCTGTCGCCCGGCCGCCTCCCGGGGGTCCTGTCCGGCTGCTGCGGCTTGGGGTCCCCGCGCGGGGCTGCCCCTGCGCCCTGGGTCTCCCGGGCGTCCCTAGAGTCGGGGCCACCCCCTGCCCCGCGAGTCTCCCTTCCCTGGAACTCCGTTGGCTCCTGGAGTTATCCCTGGAGACCTCCCTCCCCCCTGAGTGCACACCCTGGCGTCTGCCCGGCGTCACACTACTTCCCGAGGGCCCCCTCACATTGGGGACCTCGTGCGCCCTCCCAGGTAGCAACCGCCGGGGACACAGGCGCGGGTACCGAAGGCACCTGCGGACCCCCCGCCCCCATGGGCAGGCTCCCCCTTTGCTTAGCGACGGGAAGCTCCTGCATGGAGTTAGGAGACTTCACTGAGGGTGCTAGCGCCGCTGGGCTTCTGGGGACAGGTGTCCCGAGGCGTTGTGGGGAGAAGGGGGCGTCGTTGGGACTGACTGGTGACATTTCCTGACCCCGTCTGGTGCATCCGAAATTGGGGATTCTTTTGTTGGACGCGTTCCATTTCCTTTGTCCTTTGCCTTTGGATTTGACCCCAACTGTGCAGCTTGGCACAGAGGTTTCGAGTTCTCTGAGCGCTTGGATCCTGCACGCGCGGGTATAGGGGGACAGCCCAGAGCGGATCGGGATATCCCAATGAACGTGGGCACTGGAGTTAAGCTGTTGTCACAATCAGCCCGTGGCTTCTTAGCGACTCTTCGTCGCCAAGGGGGTTGTGAGACGTTTTGGTGTCAGGAAAATCAACAGCCGAGCCGGTGGCACCCTGTGTTTCTGGGGTAGGGGTTCTCAGGTTGCCTTCTCCTGTTTGTCCCCTTTTTGGAAAGGAGGAAGCTAGGCTGGGGCGGTGAAGGGCTCAAGGTCATCGCTTGTGGTTTAACAAGACCAGCAGACACAGCCAGGGGTACATCGAAACCGCTGAGCAAGAGGGGGTTCTCTTTGCCTTGGTCACGAGAGTCACCAGGAACCTGACTTTGGACGGACAGAGTGGAAGGAGGCCCTTCCCTTCCTCACCTCCTCCTCCTCCTCCGCTTCCTCTCTCTGTCTCTGTGTGTCTGTATCTCTTGCTATCTTTTCTATCTCTGTGTCTCTCTAACTCTGTTCTCTATTTTCTTTCTATTTCTATCTGTCTCTCCCTGTCTCTTCTTTTCTCTCTATTTGTCTCTTTATTTCTTTCGCTTTGTCTCTCTTCCTCTGACTCTGTTTCTGTCTCTCTCTGTATCTCTCTCCCTCTCTGTCTCTCTCTCTCCCCCACCCTTTCTAGGTCTGTCTGTCTGTCTCTGTCCCTCTTCATCTCTCTCACCTCCCTCCCTCTTTCTCTCCCTTTCTGTTGTCCTGTCTCTGTCTCTCTGCTTGTCTCTGTTCCTCCCTCCCGCTCTCTCCCTCTCCCCTTCCTCCCTCCCTCTCTCCCCCTGGGGGAAGCAGTGCTGAGCTAATCTCGAAGCTGGGTGTGTTTTGCAGGGAAGAAGGGTGGGGCAGGAACAAGTGCCGCTCCAACAGTAGGTGGAAATGCTGCTTAACAGTGGAAAGTTGATGGCGGTCCAGCCGTCCCTTGGCACTTAGCAGCAGCCTTTGTGTTTCTCAGGGCACCTACACGGGTCTGTTGTGAAAGGTGCTGACTGGAGGCCCGCGCAGCCAGCAGGGTGGGGCGGGCCGGAGGACTGCAGAGAGGAGGGTTCTGGGTGGGGGGGCTGAGGTTGGCGTCAAGGTGGCATCTGGTAGCCAGCACCAGCGGTCTCGTCTTTAAAAATAGAGTGTTGCCACCTCTGGGGACCCGTGGGCCGCGTGGGGAAGTGAGGTCTTTATTTCCAGTCCAGAGGTCCTCTCTTAAAGAGGAGGGTGCTCCTTTTTCAAAGATAACTTCCCATGGGCTCCAAGGGTGTGAGAGGAGAGCCAGGACCTCCATGGATCAAGGGGTATCAGGACCCAGGTGTGTGTGCGCGTGTGTGTGTCTGGTACACTCACTTCTTCGCGACAACTTCACAGCTTTGGTTACATTAGCCGCAGCCTTCTACTTGAGCCCCTTTCTTTACTGTTGTTAAAGAGCACTCTGTGTGATTTACCTAAATGAATAAGAATAAACTTAAAAAAAAACCTAAGTTTCTTAGAGCCTTCACGATTGTGACACTGCACCAGAATCTACATCAGCTTTTGATTGTTTTACAGGGTTCAAATGTTTAAAAGTGAGGGACAAGGTTGAGATCTCCACCTGGGTTTGAACACAGTCCGAGCAGGCTTGACTTACCTTTGTCCTAAGCTGCCACCGCAGCTTTTAAGTGTCCCTTGCTGCCCCATTCCTAATTCTCACCTGCCCCCGAAGAAGCACCCGTAGGGTCCCAGATTCTCTTTGGGGGTACCCGTATGCAGTTTCCCAGTTGAGCAATACTATTTTTCACAGCTTAAAACCAACCACAGAGGCCAGACGAAAACTAAACCAGAATTCACAGCCTTCTTAAACTTACTTTATTTCTTGGATCCTTCTAGAAGGACTCTGGATGAAGAGATACTGCTTGGTTCATTCTCCTCCCTGAAGGACACCGTCAAGTCCCTGCCCCACACACTCCTGCATTTTCTTTTTTTCTGCTTTCTCCTCTTTCTCCTCTTTGTGTCAGCAAGAAACTTTGAGACGTCCTGTGCTTTTCATCCCTGACTTTGGCCTGTGATCTGGCTACCGAGGAGGCACCCCAAGTACCAATCGATATTGAGAAATGTTGTGATGATACTGACATTTCAGCACAGGTGAAGCACCCACAGTTCCCTGTACTGGTTTGCTTGTGCCCAACTTTGCAAAAACCACAGTGGCCGCTGGCACTGCTGGATGTTGGGGGGGAGATCCTGGGAGCAGGTGAAGAGCTGGAAATAGACAGCCCCTGTTCACAGGGCCCTGGCAGTGTCGTGGTCATCAACCAAGGAGGAAAGATCACTTGGTCTCAGGTGGCTTTATTCTGTGCTTCTGTGTAAACTGACTCTTGGAAACTGTCAGCATTCTAGGTTGACCAGTTTTCCACAGATTCGGGTAGTTTGCACGAAAGTGTGTTGACTTTTTCATGAAAAATCTGATGATGGAGCTGTTTTTAGAGCATCAAAGGATTCTGGGGCACATGTGGTCTAAATACCAATTTCATAGGTGTACAAACTCCGGCTTGGATCGACCACGCTGCTCCTTAGAGAATAAATGGTTTGCTACCTTGTTCTTTAAATTTTTTGTCTATATAACAAAGTCCTGTTTGGTCCTGTAAGAAAGCGCAGTGGCGTTTAAAAAAATTATTATAGAAACTTAAAAGTTTATACTGTATGTAGAGAAAAGGGTAATGACTCTATGCAATTATTACCCAGCCTTGTTGTCAGTATTTCTTAAAATGATCACTTTAGAATTACTTTCTTTTTATTTATTTATTTATTTATTTATTTATTTTGAGTTGGAGTCTCACTCTGTCGCCCAGACTGGAGTGCAGTGGCCGCTCCCGGCCACCGCAGCATCAACCTGCTGGGCTCTGGCGATCCTTCCACCTCAGCATTCCAAGTAGCTGAAACTACAGGTGTGCGCTACCGTGCCCAGCTGATTTTTGATTTATTGTAGAAATGAGGTCTCACCAAGTTGCCCGGGCGAGTCTTGAACCCGCGGGCTCAGGCAATCCACTCACCTCAGCCTCCCAAAACACGGGATTATAGGCTGAGCCACCAAGCCCGGCTTACTTTCTTTTTTAAAAAAAATTTAAAAAGTTGTAGAGACGGAGGTCTCATTATGCTGCCCAGGCTAGTTTCAAACTTCTGGCCTTAAGTGATCTGCCTGCCTTGGCATCTCAAAGCACTGAGATTACAGGTGTGAGTCACCACACCAGCCTTAGAATTACGTGTTGTTCCCCCCTGGAGTCAGAGTCTCACTCTGCGGCACAGGCTAGAGTATAGGGGCATGATCATGGCTCACTGCAACCTCAAACTCCTGGGCTCGGGAGATCTTTCTGTCTCAGCCTCCTGGCTACCTGAGTAGCTGGGACTACAGGTGCATGCCACCATGCCTGGCTAGGTTGTTTGTTTGTTTTTTTTGTAGCAATGGGGTCTTGCAATATTGCCTAGGCTGGTTTTTTGAACTCCTGGGTTCAAGTGATCCTCCTGCTTCAGCCTCCCAAAGTGTTGGGATTACAGGCATGAGCCACCGCTCCTGACCAGAATTACTTTCTGTGTTCACTAGGGAAAAAGGACTTAGATTATTTTTCAGAAATGTCCTTATAGAATCAGTTGGCATCTAGGAACCAGTGCTCGTTTTTTATAGGCATGTTCACTTTTAACCTGTCAGGAGAAAGATTGTTTAGCGGGTAAATCATCAGCCAGTTCTTGGGTCCAGATTTCATTTTCTCAGCTGGCTTCTGTGTTTACTCATCTAAAAAATGCAAATAATAACAGAACTTATCCTATATGGTTATTATGAGGAAGACTCCAAAGTTCTTAGATCTTTTTTAAAGAAAATATTTTAGCCTGAGCAACATAGTGAGACCCTGTCTCTGCAAAAATTAATTTTAAAAAATTAGCTGGGCGTGGTGGCACGCTCCTAGAGTCCCAGCTACTCAGGAGGATGAGCGGGAAGATGGCTTGAGTGCAGGAGTTTGAGGCTGCAGTGAGCTATGACTGTGCCATTGCGCTCGAGTCTGGGCCACAGAGCAAGATCCTATCTCTAGAAATAAACTAAAATGTAAAAAAATACTGAAATATGGGCTCACGGGGGATTCTGAAAACAGTATCTAGAGTCTCACTCAGCCGTCAGGCAGTTCCCCACAGTGATATCTCTGTAGTATGTGTGAGAGTGTGCGTGCATGTTGAGTTTGATGTGTTTTTTGTCCTGCGTATGGATTTGGGCAGTGCCACCACCAGGATCCATGTAGAATTTCTACTTGCTCATGCTTTTCCTTTCTTGACTGTCACACATCACACCATCTGAAAGTTTTCTTAAGATGCTAGATGAAGGACAAACAGTTCTCAGAGCCAATGTGCTTACTACTCTTTTCTTCTACCCTGATAGGTTTTCTCCTGAATTCTTGTTTCCCCTGAACTGGCCATCATATCCCTTCCTCTCTCCTGGGCTGGCAGTTATGCCACTTGTTAGTCCATTTGTGCTGCTGTAACAAAATCTCATAGACTAGCTTCTTAGAAACAACAGTCATTGGTGTCTTGCAGCTCTGGAGGCTGGAAGGTCAAAGCAGGTAGATTCCGTGGCTGGTGAGGACCCGCTTCCCGGTTCACGGACGGCGACTTCTTGCTGTGTCCTCATGTAGTGGAAGGGGCCAGGAGGCTCCCTGGGGTCCCTTTTATAAGGGATACCAATCCCATTCATGAAGCCCCACCCTCGTGATCTCATGCTCTCCCAGAGGGCCCACCTCCCCACACTATCCTTTTGGGAGTGAGGGTTTCAAGTATGAATTTGAGTGGGGGACATAAACATTCGGTCCGTAACACCTCCACTGTAACCCCTCCACCCTATCACACGAGCTTAGTGTCGGAATGAATGGAATCTGAGCTGGTAAGATTTTACCCTGTAATAGATAGTCTTGCAGGCAGTGTTTACACAGCAGTTGGGAGTGTCGTTTATCACCTAACAATAAACAGAACATCGAGCTCAGCCCTTTGATCTTGTTTATCTTGTGTGGGTGCTTTATGGTAAGTTGACCAACATGTGTGTGAATGACAGTTTCGATTTAACAGATTTAAGAGCATCACAGGAACATCCAGAGATGAGATAAAGTATTACACATCAGAGAACCTTTCCAAGTATAGAAGTCCTGTCAATTTCTCCTTTCGCTTCTTTTTCTAAAGAGGTGAAATTCACGACAATATAAAATGAGACATTTTCAAATCAACTACCCGATGGCATTTAGCATGTTCACGGTGTTGTGAAAGACTGACCACAGCCACGTTCAACCAAAACTGGTTGTCATGAGCTGAAGAAAGCACCTTGTCTTAATCCATTCGGGCTGCTATAACAAGACACCGTAGACTGAGTGGCTTATGAACAACAGACGTGTGTTTCTCACAGCTCTGGAAGTCCAAGGTCAAGGCGTGGTAGATTCCGTGTCTGGTGAGAACCTGCTTCTTGACTCATAGATGGTGCCTTCTTACTGTGTCCTTACGTGGTGGAAAGGGTGAGGGAGCTCTCTGGGGTTCCTCTTATGAGGATACTAATCCCGTTCATGAGGCTCCGCCCTTGTGACCTCATCCCCTTCCGAAGGCCCCACCTCCTAACACCATCACTGTGGGGGTCAAGATTTCAACATAGGAATCTTGGAGGGGAGTACAGACGTTCAGACCACAGCACTCCTCCCAAAATTCATGTTTGCCCAGTACCTTAGGATGTGACCTTATTTGGAAATAGGGTCTTTGCAGAGGTAATTAGTTAAGGATTGAGATGAGATCATCCTGGATCTGGTTGGGCATGAAATCTAGTGACAGGCGTCCTTAGAAGAGATAGAAGGAAGACACAGACACAGAAGAAAAGGCCACATGGAGATGGAGGCAGAGACTAGGGTGATGTGGCCACAAGCCAAGGGATGCCTGGAGCCACCAGGAGCTGGAAGAGACAGGAGGCTCCTCTCCTTGGAGCCTCCAGAGGGAGTGTGGCCCTGCCCACACTGTTATTTCGGACTTCTGGTTTCCAGAACTGGGAGAGAATACATTTCTCTTGTTTTGAACCACCAAATTATAGCAACCCTGGGAGACAAATGTACCTGCCACAGAGGATTGTGAAACCAGCTCCCCGATATCTGCTGTCCCCATCATTGGCCACAAAAAACCCTGGAGCTGTCCCTCCGGGGAAGCTTAAGTACATGGTGCATTAGATCGGGGGGTATGGTTTTCCAAAATCCTTGGAGGTGGAGACATCCAGTTACAAGTTGGACAGTGTTTTCCAGGGGAGACCTCAGCATAGATAGCACAGGGGCGCCATTTAGCAGAACCGCGCCGTGTTCATTTCAGATGAAGCAGCATCCATGGCTCACTGCACGAGAAAGGCCATCCTAGGGCTTCAATGAGCAGAGCCAGTAGCTTGCTCCTTCATATGCCTCCATTTCTATTCCCTTCGCTCCCCTCCATCCACCCACCGTGAGACCTACACACAGTGTCAGCCTCATCTTGTCATGTCCTTTTGTAAGTCCA
Organism: Tarsius wallacei; assembly: GCA_963574415.1. Lineage (NCBI taxonomy): Eukaryota > Metazoa > Chordata > Mammalia > Primates > Tarsiidae > Tarsius > Tarsius wallacei. Next base: position 17,890 of record CAUYQG010239222.1, on the reverse strand, counting down.
GGCCTAGAGCCGGCTTTCCACATGACCAAGCCAAGGGGCGCCCTCTTGAATCAGTTCCTACTTTGGCTTATTCCTCTTGGGTTGTTCCCTGCCTCCTTCTGATTTTTGCCCTGGGGGGAGGCGTTGATGGTGGCTACCTGCCCCAGAAACAGGCTCGGCTTGTCACATTCTGGAATATCCAGGAGAGGACACTTTCTCCTCTTGTCTAGGGAGAATCTTTTCTGGCCCCGTTTGGGTCACTCCCGGACAGGAACATGGCGCCATGATCATGGCCCTAGGCCTTTTTCTGGAGTGGGCCCCTCCCTAGTGAGAGACCACCAAGGAGGCCACCAGAGCAAAGAGTCAGAAGGATAGTGTCACAGAGACAAAAGTACCGGTTCCACTTTCCCACCCTGGGCTCACTGGCAAGCTTCTAACCACAGACCTCTTTCTGGGAAAGAGAGTTCAGAATTCTAAGTAACATGCTTTGGGCTTTTTTGGGAGGGGAACCTCATGACTTTCTCTGTATTTCCCCCAAGTTTCTTTCTTTTTTTTAAACAACCACAATGCCGCCAATGCTGCTGCCTTTTTAAAAGCCCCCCCACCCCACTCTTTTTCTTTTCAACTCCACACATGCTGTCTCATGCTGGGGAGAAGAGACTGTTGAGTGATAAAAGTTCACTTTTTCAAGATCCTGCCGTGGGTCAGGCAGCGTGCAGCTGTTTCCCCTGACTTTCACAAGCAAATCTCTGCTGGGGGGCGGGGGCTGCTTCTGGCCCTGAGGGTTTGATGTCTCCCTTCTTTACAGCATGCCCTTAGCTGTAGAGGACTTTGCTTGTGTCATCTGATCCCAGGTCCACGCCCTGCTGTCCACCCTGGGGTCATGCAGGTGAAACGCATGGTGCTGCCCACAAGTGTCTTCGGGCAGGTAGCCTGTCTTCTCTCAGACCCTCTTTCCCCCGCGTTGGTGTGGCTAGACTTCTGTGTGTAGAGGAGCAGTCCTGTGTGCCCGTGCAGTACCTGGTGTGGGCAGGTGTCAGTAAGGACGTCTGCCTGTAACACCACCCTTCATTCATTTATTCACTCACACACAGAGGGGCCGGCTGGTGAGTTCCCTATCTCAGAACCCCAGGCAAGTTAGGACTGTTGGTCTCTACTCATGCAGATGTTCTTGAAGAGACGCCAAGTGCCAGGCCTGTCCTCTGGGCGTAGGAGATGCTGGTGAACCCAGCAGACGGAGTGTAGATGCCTACACTCTTGGCATCTGTGATCCAGCTGGGGACGCCGGCAGTGCATGTTGGGCGTGATAAGTCAATTTGAGGGTTCATCAGAAGGTTATAAGAATGATGAGTAGGACCAGGTGTGGTGGCGCACACCTGTAATCCCAGCACTTTGGGAGGCCGAGGTGGGAAGATCGCTTGAGCCCAGGAGTTTGAGACCGGCCTGGGCAACATAGTGAGATCCTATCTCTACAAAAATAAAAATAAATTAGCTAGGCATGGTGGGGGATGTGCCTGTAGTTCCAGCTACTCGGGAAGCTAAGGCAAAGGAGCACTTGAATCCAAGAGGTCAAGGCTGCAGTGCGCCATGATCCCACCACTGCATTCCAGCCTGGGCGACAAGGTAAGACCCTGTTTCTTAACAAAACTACGGGGGGAAGAAACGACCAGCAGGGTCATAGGAGTTGGGGTGTCAGGAAGTTAAGGGGGCAGAAGGTGCTGACCTGTGAAACAGGATGTGGGGCTATGCCTTTCCCAGAAGGAGAGGCTGGGTCAGATCCCAGAAGGTGGGGGTGGAGTTAGCTGTGGGGATCCCCAGGAAAGAAGCCCACGGACGGAAGAATGCCTGAAATGGCACACACACCAGCCCTCCCCCCAACTCCGAGCAGCATCAGAATCCCGCAGAGGGCTTTGCAGATACAGGGATGTGATGCTGCTGGTCCTGGATGAGCTTTGGGAACCACTGAGGCAGAAGATAGGCTTGGAGCCTGCCCGACATCTTCCAGAAATCCCCAGGAGGTCACCATGGACAGCACAGGGAGCGAGAAGGAGGTGGAGAATTTTGTGAAGGCCAGACACTGCAGGGCTTGGTAGACTTTGGCCAGTGGGGAGGCAATGCAGGGTGTTGAGTGGGTGACAGGATCTTTCTTTGATCCTAAAGGCTCTCTTTGATGCCTGTTGACAGCAGACTGTTGGGTTCATAGACTTTTTAGGAGGCTGTCACGGATGGTGATGATTTGAACTGGGGAGGTCTCAGTGACGTGGTGAGTGATCAGATTCTGGGTCCATTTTCAAGGTTGAACCCATAGGAGTCCCTGCAAGAATGAATGCAGGGTATGATTGTATTGGTTTGCCTGGGCTGCCATAACAAAGCACCGTGGGCTGGGTGGCTTAAACACTGGAAATTTATTTTCTCATAATTCTGGAAACTGGAAGTCCTAGATCAAGGTGTCTCAGGGCTGGTTCCTCCCGTGGCCTCTCTCCTTAGTTTGTAGATGCTGTCTTCAGCCTGTGTGTCCTCTCCTGGTCATGTGTGTGTGTGTGTGTCCCCTAGACTCCTCTACTTAAGAGAGACTCCAGTCTTTTTGGATTAGGGCTCACCCTAGTGTTCCCATTTTACCTTAATTACCTTCTTAAAGACTCATCTCCAAACACAGTCACAGTCTACGGCTAGGTGTTAGGGCTCGCATATGTGAGATTTGGGGGAGGGTCACGATCCAGCCCACAGCCCCTGTGAAGCCTTTAATGCATCCAGTGACACCACAGCCTGTTTGAAGTCCCCTAATGCAGTAGTCTAGCATCACTGCAGTTAGACTTGACTCACCAGCTTTGAGGGCAGGGAGTGGAATACCTTGATGACATGGGACAAATGACTATCAGCATAGTTCCTTTAAAGACCATCTCCTTGCTTGGTCCCGGCATCAGCTCTACCTGTCTTTTTCTTGTGCTTCACCGTCCACCCAAGCTTCTTTCTTTTCTGACACATCTGAAACTTTCACACGGAGGTGTCGTGGCTTGAATGTAAGGGCTTGCCCCCCCGCACTCATACGCAAGGGTTCTTGGTGTATTCAGAGAGCACCTTGAGCAGGAACCCACACGGTGGACGTCCTTTCTTCATGGAAAGGGACAGCACCTGTAAATGACAGGTGTTGCTCAAGCCCTGGGTTGCTGGGACCCGGCTCCTGGTTTCCTGATGCTGTGTGTTTCTTTGGTGTCCTGGAGTCTTACACAGACCATTGCCCCACTCTACTGAGACAGGGCGACCTTCCATCCCACTCGTACCATGTCTTCGATACCTGGCATGCCCCTCTATGGGCCGGTGCCCTCCATGTCCTGCAAGGTCACCTCTAGTGGCCACCGTGGGGCAGTAAGGAAGTTCTGTCTGCCATATTCCTTTTCTGTTGTTGTTCTTTTTTTAGGAATTTTTTAATTTCAGTAAATATGTGTATTTTGATATATTAAACATACAACTTATGTTATTTGTATTTATATACTTATGTGATATATTGAATGTTATTTATATATTAACTATAAATTATATTACTCATGTATTTATGTAATACTGAGATCATAATCTATTTATATATGAAATATATATTATTTCTATTTATATGCTATAATATTGAATTGTATATATCATACATTTATATATTTATATATGTTAAATGTATTATATTAGACTATATATTACTTGCATATATCATGAAATTCACCATTTTAATCACTTTCAAAGGCACAATTCATTGGCAGTAATTACCTTCACCTTGATGTGCAACCATCACCAGTATCCTTCTCCAGAACTTTTCTGTTGCTGCAAGCTGAAACTCTGCCCTGTTGAACACTCCCCTTGGCCCTCTCTCCCCAGCCCCTGGCAACTTCCAGTGTCCTTTCTGTGTCTGTGAATTCCTGTATTCCATCTATTTCACTTGCCGTTTTGTGACTGGCTTGTTTCACTCAGTGTAATATACCCATGTTGTACCACACATCAGAATTCCCTTCCTTTTTTCCAGCTGAATAGTATTCCCTCCTTTGTCTCAGCATCTTTTGCTCATCCATTCCTCTGTGGGCCGGGGTGGGGGGGTGGGGACTTGAGTGGCTTCCACCTCTTGGCCGCTGTGAATGACGCTGCTGTGACCATGGGTGTGCAGATGTCTCTTCAAGACCCCCAGCAGTCATGGAGGAATTCTCTGTTTATTTTCTGGAGGAACTGCCACGCCATTTTCTGTGGTGGCTGCACCATTTTACCTTCCTGCCTGCCTTATTTTGCCAACATCGGAGGCTCATCTCTTCCAAGCCCACCAGCAGACGATTCTCCAGTTCTGCTCATCATCAGAGGTGAAGGCATTTCGGAAATGGCACGGTGCTGGTGGGGTGGTGAGGGGGTCCCCAGTGACTGGCACAGAATTGATGCCCCTCGACCAACCCCGTTTTCACCTCTGTGTTCATTGAAAGGGACATTATTTTATGCTGTGTGTAGGTAGACCTGACTCTTTTCATTTGTCCCATAAAGCCCTCAGGGAGGTATCAGGAGAGACATTGAGACCATCTTAGTCACTTGGGCTGCCGTGACAAAATATCACAGCCTAGGTGGTTAATAAACAACAGACGCCGATTCCTCACAGTTCTGGAGGCTGGAAGTCTGAGACCAGGGTGTCAGCACGATCAGGTTCTGGTGAGGTTTCTCTTCTGGCTTGCGGACGCCACCTTCTTGCTGTGTCCTCGTGTGGAGGAAGGAAGGTGCGAGGGAATCTCTGGGGTCTCTCTTAAAAGGCATGAATCCCATTCATGAGGTTCCACCCTCATGACCTCATCACCTCCCCAAGGCCCCACCTCCTGACACCATCACCTTGAGGATTAGTACTCAGTGTAGACATTTTCGGGGGACACAGATATTCAGGCCATCACAGAAACCCTTTACATGGTAGAAGTGGTCCCTCTCCTGGGTCATGGAACCTTTTTAAGTGGAGCAGTCCTCAGATTTCATCCTACTGAATTCTCGGACACCCAGGGAGGTGCATCTTCCCGCCTACTTGGCTGCTGTGTGTGGAGGCGCTGTGTGGTCTTCCCGCCTTGAGCATGAGCGAGGGGTTCCAGCACCTCCCATGACTACTCCAAGCCATAGCCGTAAGCACCAATGGCTGTTCTTTCTGCATCTGCAGGAAGTAAGGACACCTCAGCCAAGCAAACATCATATTGTCATGTCATCACCACCACCACCACCACCATCATCATCATCATCGATTTTTGCCACACGCAGTCCTAGCTTGTCTCACTTTCACAAGATGGTGGTCTCGTTTGCATGGATTGGGTGCTTGCTGTGTTCAGGAGCTCTTTCGGGGAGTGGTGCCCAGAGCATCCACTCTTCTTTCTCCTAACTCCTGGGTCAGGGACCCCGGGGTAGGGCACAGCCCCAGAGGGAGCCTATCAAGAAACCATCTTTCTTAGTCAGCTTCTGGGATTTGCATCATGGTCTTTCATGCTGTATGAGTCATTCATGGCTGCTGTGACAAATGACCACAAACTTAGTGGCTTAAAACCACACGCAGTGAAGACATCTGTGTTTCCATGTTCATTGAAACACTGTTCACACTAGCCACGATCTGGAAGCAACCTAAGTGTTCATCTGTGGATGAATGGATGAAGAGGATGTGGTGTATATATTCCATGGAATGCTATTCAACCTTTGAAAAGGCAAATCCTGCCATCTGTAACAGCATGGATGGGAACTGGGGGTCATTACGTTAAATGAAAGAAGCCAGGCACAGAAAGACAAATACTGCATGATCTCACTTATATGTGGAATCTAAAAAAGTTGAACTCATAGAAGTAGAGAGCAGAGTGGTGGTTACCAGAGGCCATAGGTGACCGGTGAGATGTTAGTCAGAGGATCCACAGTTTCAGCTGGACAGGAGGAGTGAGTTCAAAATGTCTGTTGTACAGCGTGGTGGCTACAGCTAATGATAATGTGTTTTTGAAAATGACTAAGAGGGTCCATAAGTGTTCTCACCACACACACACAAAATGCTATGTATGAGGAGGGGACCCAGAAAAGCCGGAATTATCTTTTGGAGGGCAGGCCACGGTAGGACAGGCTTCCCCCACTAGGTAAGTGTTCTAGGAACCCATCAGCATCAGCGTACTAGCTAGTGCTGTTGTGAGAGGCTGCATTTGGCTTCAGTGAATTTTTTTTGGAGACTCTTTCAACGCGTTTACCGATTTCCTGATGAGTGATTGACGATTTGTCCCTGCCCACACCATGCTGAGTGTTCAGCAGTTTTTGACCCAAATGACCTCCATGCCCCACCCTTTCTATTCATCCGATCCTGCCCCAAGCAACTTTTCTTTGTTTTCCGGATGAAAAAAGTCCTCCAAGGGAAAGGTATTGCTGATGTGGAAGAGGTGAAACAAAAAATGGCAGAAGCACTAAAAGGCATTAACACTGACAAGTTCAAAAACTGTTCTGAGCAGTGGAGAAAGAGCATCTCAATAGATGTATTGCATCAAACAGAGAGTACTTTGAGGTTGTTGAAGTGTAAACATGTGAGAATAAATATATAATTTTTAATAAGTAAATTCCTTTTGGGGGGCCCCCCTTGTATGTGAGGTAATGTAGTGAGCTACATTAATTAGCTCAATTTAGCAATTCCACAATGGATACATATTTCAAAACAACTAGTACCAACAAATAGATAACATTTAAATTTGTCAATTAAAATTTAAAATGAGATGTTTGGAATTGTAAAGACTCACATTTATTATCCTACAGTTCCGTGGTTCATTTATCAGTCTGAAATGAGTATCATCGGAATAAAAATCAAGATATCAGCAGGGTTGTGTCCCTTCTAGGGCTCCAGGGAAGACTTCTTTTTCTTGCATCTTTGAGATTCTGGAAGCTGCCCCTCTTCCTTAGCTCGTGGCCCCCCCTTTCACCTTAAAAGCTGTGAGTGTTGGGTCAGTCCTTCTCATGTCTCATCTCTTTGGCTTCTTTTCTCCTGCTTCTCTCTTGGACTTGAAAAGACCCTGGGGATTGTACTGGTCTCACCCAGGTAACAGGATATCTCCCTGTTTCAGGCCAGCTAACTAGTACCTGTAATTAACACCTCCCAACCAATTTCTTCCTAACATAGAGGTTCCAGGGATGAGTACCTGGACAGCTTAGCAGAGTGTTGTCTTCACCTACCAGATCCACCCTTTCTTTGGATGCACCTCCCTTAGAAATGGCATCATTTTAGAGAGGGCATGGAGCTGGACTCCAGCCTGGTCTCAACCCTTGTCCAAAATATTGACTCATGTAAACTGAGAGACCGTGGTGAGTAAAAAGCTCCTCCCTTGCTGCCCAGGGGAAGCTGCTGACATGGCTGTGGATCTGTGCGTGTGCTTGGGCTGGGGAAGGGTTGAGTTCACTGAGGCTTTCAAGTCTATGCTCTTCTCTGCCTGGCTGCAAATGTATGTGACAGCTGAGTGCCAACCTCTGTGAGCTCTAGCCCTGTGCTTGTCTAGGACGAGCAGGTCTGATGTCGCCAGGGAGCCCAGACACAGGATTGCTCAGAGATAAAAATGTAGCCTTACTTGCAAGGAGCTTGAGTCTGGCCCAAACTCAGACGTTCACACATACAGCTCTGAACCACGGCACGGGCTTAGTCGGGGTGGCCACCCTATCTATACTTTGGAATCCCAGAAGCAAAGCTTGTATCCACCTGGAGGAACAAGACCAAGGTTCTCGGGTAGGGAGGGGTGTTTGCGCAGAGGCCTGAGTGTGTGGATGAATTTGACAACACCGGTGGGATCAGCTCGGTAGGCCCTTTTATTGCCTGGAGGATCCCTTGAGAAAGAAGAATTAGCCAGTGTGACGAATGCTTTTAAGAGGCTTCTGCTTTCAGGAGCTTTTTCCTGATACATTTCCCAGGTGGACGCTCTTTCCCAGCATCTCCCGTTCTGTGCTGTGTTGGTGGAGACAGGACGATGCATTTTTTATTCCACCATGAGGGTCCTTAGTGGAGGTCCAGTTGGCATTTGCATTCAATCTGAACAGCAGAACATGTGGCGAGTAGCCATGAGGCACATTTAGAGCCTCCCAGTGATGCCGCCATCCCAGAGGAAGGTATGTGTGGAGACTCACCCAGTCTGAACACCCTTTAGCAATGATGGAAGTGGCTCTGGGAGGAGGCGCGGCTTCCAGGACGCACCTTCCTTCCCTCTCCAGCGTGGATGGTTTCTGCCTACCCATCGTCAAAGGAGGCCACATGCAGATCCTTAGTGTGGGAGGCTCTTATCAGTCCTGCCAGTCTCCCTGGGGAGGAATTTCCTGTAGCACTTCTGGGCAGTTCTCCTAGTCTTTCAGAAGTGTATCAAGTAAGGGGGTCATCATTTGCTGATAAGGCAGGTAAAAGGAGGACAGAAAACTGTCCCCATGGCCTGCTTGAGCCTTCCATCTCCATCCTCCTTCATCTAGGAGGACTGTAAAGGTTAGAGCCTAGAAAAGATGACCCACCTTCTTTGCACAGGGTCTTCCTACCGGCCTTGATACCCTTGTACCCATTTAGAAGTTCTGTTGTTATTTTATTTTAATTTTGAGAGATGGGGTCTCTAGACCGGAGTGCAATGGAGCAGTCATAGCTCACTGCACCCTCAAACTTCTGGGCTCAAGTGATCCTCCTGCCTCAGCCTCCTGAGTAACTGGAACTAAAGGCTCATGCCACCATGTCTGGCTAAAATTTTTTCTCTTTTTTCCTTTTTCTTGTTGGAGAGACAGGATCTTGCTGTGTTGCCCAGGCTGGTGTCAAACTTTGGGCTTCAGGTGATCCTCCTGTCTCAGCTTCCCAAAGTGCTGGGATTATAGGTATGAGACACTGTGCCCAGCTCCATTTAGAAATTTATTAAAAGTTTTCCACCAGGAGAAAAAGGGAATTGTCTCACATAGTCCCTATGAAAATGCACAAGTCTATACAGATCCCTGCAACCTGTGCTACCATTTACTGAGCACAAAGCATGTGCAGGCATTACATTAATTCTCCGAGGTAGTTATTTTGGGCGTTTTATTGGCGAGGTACTTCATCAAAGAGATTTGGAGGGTGACCTGTAGAGCATTCTCTTAAAATCATTGACAATTAATTGGGGTGATGATTTCACCTTGCTGAATTAGTACCTTGGCAGTCACTTTGCAGAACAAATACATTGTCTGCAGGTGTGGCCAGAGAGACCTTGGCTCAGAAGAATGAAGTCCTTTGTAACGCTTAGGACACCGGGGTTCTTTTCGGATGTGCAGGCAGAGGGGGACCCCATGTAAGTGTGTGTGCTTTTGTTTGGGTGTGCATGCTGATGGGAGGGGCTTGCAACCAGAGGCAGGAGGGGTAGCCAGCTTATGCTTAGAGACAATATCATAGAAGATTCTTCCTCAAAGACTGGAAAGTCCAGCTTGAGACTCCAAAACTCAAAAAAGAGTATCGAGAAGGCAAACTGTCTAGAGTTTCCTCTTCATGAGTAGTTGATTCCATTTATAGTGACACCTTAAGAAAAAACAATAATTTGTGTAAAACAGAATCAGTAACAACTCCAAATATTGCCTGGATGCTTGAAGAGAAATAGTTGTTGTTGGAGACAATTTCATTTACTAAAGCTCTTTTTTAGTTCATCCTTTAGGTTTTTTATTTTTTGAGAACAAATTCTGGTTTATCAGTTTATTTATCTGAATCAGAGTGATGAATCTGATACAGATTTCTGAGCTGCTGCGTTGGGCATCACAGGCTGGAGGATCCTAGAAGAAATAGAATCATAACCAAGGGAAACTTTTAGGAAATTTCATCTCTTCAAGCCTTCAAAAGTCTTCGGGACAGCGCCATGGTGCTCTGCCTAATTTTGGTATTTCGTAGTCTGGTATGTTCGATAGCGTGTGACTTTGGGGTTCTTTGATTGAGCTGTGCTTTTTTGTTAAGTTTCTCCCACCCAACTAGTATCATTTTAGCTATGACTTCCTCCTCCATGTAATCAACACTCCCAGCTGTCTATTCACCCAAAAAGCCACAGAGATATAAGTGCTAAGAAAACAAGTCGGCCGCCACCTGCCACACAAGCATGTCTTTAGATGCAATGCATTTCAGGACAGCTGTGTGAGTTCCGGGAGCTGGTCTTTCTTCAGAGGAAAAAAAATAAACAGGAACGGTGCAATCAACTCATCCTTCCTGCCTCAAGTGCCGTGTAGGCATTAATTTTTAGGATTCTCATTTGGAACTTCGGATGTTCATCGGCAAAGCCGCTGGAGGCAGGTTGTGAGGTGGAGGGCGAGTGTGTGGTCTGCTTGGAGATTCTCCACTTTTCTAAAACCTGCTTCTTTCTACCAAGTGGGTCAGTTATTTTTGTGGCTTGCTCTGCTTTTCTTCCTGCTATCTGTAATTCTGTGGCATGTGTGCATGTGTGCACATACAGTAGTTATTGGAAGATCCGTAGGTGTGCACATGCCCCTGTACATTGACAGGCTTTTGTCCAATTGGGTGACAACCTTTATGGCTGCTGAAAACATTCTAATTTGTTGGATGTTGGCGCATGTTCGAATGAAACCTGAGAGGCTGGCCCGCCTGTCTGCTCAGGGAAGAATGGCCGTATTGTTTGGGAATGCTGTCTTCTGTTCCAAATTGGCTGCCTGGTGTTCTTGTGAGCGAGCAGCACAGGTAGTAGCCCCGGGTGGACCTGCACTCTGCTTCAAAAGGTGATTTTGTAAATTGTTCCTCTGGGATGTCCTTGCTTCAGAAACCATGTTACCTGTGATGGCTGGAGTTCTGAGACCGCTCAAAGAAAATATTGTGATTAATGATAACAAACGCTGCCTGGCGATAGGAGGGTAGAAAGTAGTAGTAAATCTATCTAGGCAGACAAGGGCAGAACGGGGAAACACAAGAGACAGGTCTCTAATGTAACAGGAGGACCATCAAGGTAGAGCAGGTGACTTTTATCAAGACACTCCAGGAACTTCAACTTGGTCTTTTTATTTTCTGCTGGCATTGAGCTCCACTTCCCTAACAGGTGTCTCGTCATTTTCCTTGGACACAGATCTTTGGCATGGGTTGACTTGGCCACTGTTCTGCTGTGATCGGGCTTGTATAAAATATGCTTTGGGTCCGGGTAGGGTGACTCACACCTGTAATCCCAGCACTTTGGGAGGCCAGGACGGGAAGACTGCTCGAGTCTAGGAGTTCGAGACCAACATGGGCAACAAAGATCTCGCCTATACAAAAAATTAGAAATATGCGTTGGGTCGATAACATTATCTTGCCCTAGGTGGGCAACAGTTATGCACGGGAGTTAGAAGATGGACTGTTTTTTGTTTTGTTTGTTTTTGTTATTTTTTTCTTGATAGATGTGGCTCAGATTCCATGTACCATCCGGGAAGTGGTTGGCCCGCATCTTGCAGGGATGAAGAATGGATTTGTGCTCTAATTCAGAGATGCAGAGACATGGTTAAGAGCGCTCTCTGGGACCCTCAGGGCCCTTTCCTCACAGACCCCCTACTCAGGGGTGATGTAGAGGCTTCCTAGTCCTTAGAAAAGGAGAGTTGTGCAGTGGGAATTGGATATCCCTGAGAACAAAGAAGTGTGGATGGGTATTATTGGTGGGAAGTATCATTCTCAAATGGCACCTTTGATCCCAGATATTAGTATTGTAGTCTTTAGACTTTAAGTTGTGGTTTCAAGAAAGAACCATTAGAAACACATCATGTTTCCTGTAATCACCTTTGTGAGGCTGAGGTGGGAGGATCACTTGAGGGTAGGAGACCAGCCTGGGCAGCATAGCCAGACCCCTTCTCTACAGAAAATTTCTTTAAAACATTACCCAACTATGGTGGCATGCATCTGAGTCTCAGCTACTCGGAAGGCTGAGGCAGGAGGATCTCTTGAACCCAGGAATTCATGGCTACAGTGAGCTATGATTGTGTCACTGCACTCCAGCCTATACCACAGAGCATGACCCTGCCAAAAAAAAAAAAAAGAAGCACTTGATGTTGAAGAAAGCCACACATCTAACTGTTGTGTGGCAAAGCAGATATTATTTTTTTTCAAGACTTTCAGAATGCCCATACTTAGCATTTGGTGCTCTTAAATGATAGTGAAAGAATTAATAAGTGAGAATTCAAAAGGCAGATTTAAAAACCTAACCAGCCGGGCATGGTGGCACGCGTCTAGTTACAGCTACTTGGAGGACTGAGGTGGAAGGATCGCCTGAGCCCAGCAGGTCGAAGCTGCGGTGGCCGTGAGCGTGCCACTGCACTCCAGCCTGGGCAACATAGAGTGAGACTCCAACTCAAAAAAGAAAAAAAAAAAAAAAAAAACCTAACCAAAGATTATCAGTAACTGGGGATGTAAATGTAAAAAATAAAATAAAAACCTAACGGAAGAAAAGCATGTCTCCTTCGCAGAGCATAACAGACTAAAAATACTGGTTTGTTGTGTTTGAAGAAAGGAGTCATGTTCCAAATACAGTTGACCCTTGCACAGTGGGCATTGGGGCGCTGGCTCCTTCCCTCCTCTGCATAATCAAAAATCCACACATAATTTTGACTCCCCAAAACTAATAGCTACTGTTGACTGGAAGCCTTGCCAATGTCATTATGTTACTATAAGCAGTCAACTGGCACGTATTTTGTATGTTATGTATATTCTAGGCTGCATTCTTACATTAAGTAAGCTAGAGGAAAGAAAATGTTATTAAGAAAGTCATAAGAAGAGAAGGTATATTTACTGTTTATTAAGTGGAAGTGGATCGTCATAAGGGGCTTCATCCTCATCGTCTTCATGTTGTGCAGGCTGAGGAAGAGGCGGAGTTGGTTTTGCTGTCTCAGGGGTGGCAGAGCGGAAGGAAATCCATGTATAAGTGGACCCGTGCAGTTCAAGCCCGTGTTGTCCAAGGGTCATATGTACTCTACTTGAGAGGCTGAAGAGAATGCCTCTTGTGAGTGCCTGTTGTTTACATGGTGGGTTGCTATGGACAGCCCATAGGTGGGATCAAAGTAGCTCTCAAAGTGGGCTCCTGGGACCCAAAGGAGACTCAGAATCTCTCCAGAAGTCCATGAGGTCATGCCTACTTTCGTAATACTACTAGAAAGTTTTTGCCTTTTTCTCTCTCTCATTCTCCCATGAATTTATGGTGGAGTTTTTCTGAAGCTACCCGAAGTGTGTTGATGTCATCTTTCTATCAACCGACAGACTAGTCCTGTTTGCTCTTGTGTCTAACTATTTCTGCTTTAATTTCTCTTATGGTAGCTTCATCCAGATGCAACCCATGTGAACAAGCAAATGCTCTTTAGAATCCTTGATCTGTCTTCAGAGTGTCAAAGGGTCCTGAGACCAGAGAGCCTGAGAACCACTATTTTAAATTAATGACCAAGTCTAATAAGATGATTTTCGTTGACCATCTGAGTTGACAGTGATATAGATCCATGAGGATTCCTGTTTCTAGCCAGTGTTCAGAAAAAGGAAGTAAATATCTGATTGTTTTAGAAGAATTCATCTCAGGGTTTTACAAATTTGCATTTTGCATCTTACTGCACCCAGCTGAAGTTGCCGCTTTGTTTGGAATTTCGCTCTCATAATTGCGTGGCTCTCTTCCCCCAAATGTGGACGTTCCCATCACAACTTAGCTTTCAAGTAGCTTTCCAGAGGTATTAATTACTCTCAAAATGGCTATGAGTGCACGCTGTGACCAAGGAGCTGTGTCAGTGCTTGGGGAAGGGAACATAAAAAGGCAGTTCACTTTTTCAAGAAGCTTCCTCATCGAAATAACTCATAAGAAAGTGTGACCGTGTTAAGGACTAGAGCCAGGGTGCCAACAAGGACCTAGGGATGTAATGAATAGCACATGCTCAGCGATGGGTGTAATCTGGTAAGTGTACTTGGGGAGGAACCCACAAGAAGAAATAGGAAGGAACACAAGCTTCTAGGCAGGAAGTCACAGCATCAACAAGTTAACATTTGAGCTGTGTGACCGGTAGAGAAGAGAATGCACACAGGTAGATTAGACCCAAACCATGGAGGCCTGTCACCCTGTTTTAGAAGTTTCTATTGTTTTGTTTAAGTAGGATGGTGTAAACTGGACTGGAGTGCAGGAGCACAGAGACTCTCCCAACTAAGCGAGTGAAGGACTGAATTTAGGGAGGGTTCTTGGCAGCTGTGAGCAGTTACAATTCCAGGTGACTCAAAGCACGAGGGACTCTTAAGCAGACAGTGAAGCCGCAAAGGAGACCCTGATCTGCCTCTGATCCTCAATACCTGACCCAGTCCCTGGAACATAGTAGGTACCCCTAAATATGTTTGTTTGGCCTAAGACTAGAAGAATGGATGTGTCAATGGAATATCAGTTACCCCGGCGACTGCCCTGAGTGTGGGGTCATCTGAAAGACTTCTTGAAGAGTGAAGTTGAAGTTAAGTAGAAAATGTGAGGGCATCTCTCGCACCTTTTCTAGAACTTGGCTTTTGTACTCTCATAGGCAAGACAGAGAAGGGACAAGGATTGGGGTCGAGAACATTAGAAGAAGGATATTCATGAACAGGGAACTCAACAGTGGGTCAGCGTGGGGAGGGGGTGTAAAAGTCTTGCTTAGCAATATTGGGGCTCTTCATTAAATATTGTGTGCATGGCCTCAACATTATGCAGTTAATGTTATTATGCAATTTTAGTATGGTTTTCCATTAGCGAGAATAATTTTATATTATAACTATAATAACTTGGGTGAGCTCACTAAGGTTCAATGTGGGCTCACCCCCACATTGAACCTTAGTGAGCTCACCCAAGTTATTATAGTTATAATTAATGTATCCTGCCCCTCCTTCCAGCCCAACTGTAACTAAACCGAATGAAAGCAGCCTTGTGTTGTTCCTTGCAGTTTGCTGGAATTGTCAGCAGCGCCGGAGACACAGGACGATATGCGTAATTGTGGAAACGCTGCATCACTTCATTATATTGACTCAATTTTTTTCTTCAGAACACCATATTGTGTTTAAAACTCAGACTGCACAAAACGTGTCCTTGTCAAAGCTAGAGTGTTCTAAACATTTTTACTTTGAAGTGGATACTTGATAAAAGAATTGAGTGTGACCCACATGGTTGAAACCCTACAAGCGTCTAATGTGGACACTATCAGCTACACTAAATGCAGTAAGCATTCAGCTGCTTAGGCTCAGTAGCTGCGTCTCAAATTCTCAGTAGCCACTTGAGCTTGTGGCCACTGTATTGGAAAGTGCAGATACAGAACATTCCTGTCATTGCCGGGAATTCTGCTAGGCAGCGAGTGCTTTAAAACAGGGGTCTCAGTTGGGGGCCGTCCTGGGACACATGGCAATGCCTAGGACGGTTTTGGTTGTCACTGCTGGGCCTGGGTGCTACTGGCGTCTATGAGTGGAGCCCAAGGATGCTGCTCAATGCCTTGTAGTGCACAGAATACCCCAGCACAGAGGGTCATCCAGCCCCAATTGTCACTAGTGCCAAAGTTGAGAAACCCTGACCTGAGCACGAGAGATTCTTTCTTCCCTCCCTCCCTGCCTCCTTCCCTCTTTCCTTCCTTCCTTCCGTCCATCCATCCATCATTTATCGATTCATCATCTATCTATTTTTTCTGCTAATCTATCAATCATCTATCTATATTTATCTATTCATCCATCTTGTCTATATGTCATCTATCATTCTATTTATCAATCATACCTATCATCTGTCTATCTTATTATCTAGCTTATCTATGTATCAATCTTTTTTATCTGTCAGTCATCTATCCTATCTATCTATATCTGTCATACTGTGTACCATTCATCTATCTTATCTTGTGTCTATTAACCGTCTATCATCTATTTATTAACAACCTGTTTATTAATGATCTATCCTATCTATCTATCTATCTATCTATCTATCTATCTATCTATCTATCTATCTATCTTACCCAGCTGTCTTTCTGTCTATCTGTGACAGAGATTCTCAATCAAGGGCAGTTCTGCCCTTCGGGAATACTTGACAGTGTCTGGAGACATCTTTAGTTCTCACGACTGGCAAAAGTGGAAGGCTGCTCCTGGTGGGTGGGGCCCAGAGACACTGCTCAACACCCCACAGTGCCCAAGATGGGCCCCACCACAGACAGCCATCATCCCCAGATGTCAAAAGTGCTCAGTCTGAGAAACGCTGATCTCAAGGTAAGACTTTGATGTGACTTGGAGGAGGTCTGTGTTGTCATTACCTCTTATCATGGGTGTAGGTTAGGACTCTGTCTTTACCCTGGCTGGACTGTATTGTGATCGTGTGAAAACCAATCTTTGTTTTTCTTAGTAAAGGCTCACCCAAATGTCATTCAAAGCTGCACATATTGTGCTTGTATAAATACTGAAGCTGAGCCAGAAATCACAAGAATTTCCCTGGCTTCACTTTTGTTAGCGGTGTGGAAGGAGGTGATAATTTCCTGTTTTCCGTTTTTCTGTGATAATACATTTTGTGTTTTTAATATGAGAGAGTACAATTTCATACGTTGCAGTAGGAGATGTAGAGTTCTAAAATACCTGGTCTATTTCTGTCTTTTATGATAGGACAGTGTAAAATGGAATGTTGATTCAGCAAAATTTGGAGGGAGTTTTTTTTGTTGGTTTTTTTTAAAGCCGTCTAGACGAATAAACTCACAAAACTAACCCCCTCTACCTCACAGCACTCAGCTGAATTGGAGTTAGTCTTCTCAGCTCCTTTTTGAAGAAAATATTCCAGGTCTTTAAAAATATCTTCTTAGGGTTATCCAAAGCACACATTTTAAAAAATGTTGTTTGAGATCTAATTCGCATACAATAAGACTCACCCTTTAAAACATACAGTTCCGTAGTCTTCCATTCACAGTTAGCTCACATTCCTTTAAAAATATCTTTTAAAGGCTTTCCCCCCTATAAAATAGAAGGTTGATTATACTTGTGTGCAGCAGCAGTAATTTTTAAAATTAAATTTGTTAAGGAGACCTGTATATTTCAGACACTTCTTTCACACACTGTAGTAGTTGATCTTCTTTTATTGATTTTACCCGAAGTGGGAAAGCCAGAGGAAGAGAACTGAGTTTGACAGTGATTGATGCATGTATTATGAGGTCGCCATTATTTTGAAATAATGGTGATCACTTGTCGGTCTAACAAATGTAACCTATGTGGATAAAATATCTATATACTTCACAAATAAAAAATGAGAAAGTTATACAGTGAAATGTATTCCTGCTACTATGTCCATACATTCAGAATCTAGTGTCTCCTCTCTCTCGGGGAGGGTACTGGTTCTAATGTATCTTGTATAATTCTCCAAGCATTCTACATATAGAAGCAGACTTCACTTATGGAGAAGGGGCTGATTTTGGGGTATGTTTTTAAAAAATGTTTAAATTTTTTAACAACAAGGGTACCTGCATAAAGAACATTTGTATACCTAACCTGAATTGTACCCCACATCTTTGAAATTAAAAATTTTGTTTTGTTTTGTTTTGTTGGAGTCTTACTCTGTCGCCCTGGCTGGAGTGCAGTGGCATACTCACGGCCACCATAGCCTCCACCTTCTGGGCTCAAGTGATCCTTCTGCCTCAGCCTTTCAAGTAGCTGGAACTACAGGTGTGCGCTACCACGCCCGGCTTATTTTTTGATTTATTGTGGAGACAAGGTCTCACCAAGTTGCCCGGGCTGGTCTTAAATCCCTGAGCTCAGGCAATCCTCTGTCCTCGGCCACACAAAGTGCTGGAATCACAGGCTTGAGCCACCGCACTTGGCCTAAAAAAACTGTTTGGAGACAGGGTCTCGCTCTGTCCCCAAGGCTGGAGTGCAGTTGTGTGATCATAGCTCACTGCAGCCTCCAACTCCTGAGCTCAAGCAATCCTCCCACCTCAGCTTCCCAAGTAGCTCATTTTTTATTATTTTGTAAAGATGGGA
>CAUYQG010239218.1:0-19929 GCA_963574415.1 Tarsius wallacei | reverse complement strand
ATATGAAGGTTCCTACACCCTGAAGGATGCGTTTTGATTCCTTAAGAAGTGCTGCTTGTGGATTCTTTTTTTTTTTTTTTTTGAGTTGGAGTCTCACTCTTTCACCCAGACTGGAAGGCAGTGGCATGCTCCTGGCCACCGCAGCCTCGACCTGCTGGGCTCCGGCGATCCTTCCGCCTCAGCCTTCCAAGTAGCTGGAACTACAGGTGCGTGCTACCACGCCCACCTATTTTTTTTTTTTATTGTAAAGATGAGGTCTCGTCAAGTTGCCCGGGTGGGTCTCGAACCCGTGGGCTCAGGCAATCCACTCACCTCAGCCTCCCAAAGCGCGGGATTTCAGGCTGAGCCACCAAGCCTGGCCGCTTGTGGGTTCTTACCCTGATACTTGGATTATTTTCTTAGCCCTTCTATTTCATCAAACTGAATTACTTGCATACTTATTCTGTTTTTATCTTTTTTCTTTTTTGCATATTTTTTTTATTTCCTGGGAGCTGTTCTAGTCTTCTTCTGCTGTAGAAAATGAAAATTCATTAAAAGCAAGAATTTTACAGTCCAAAATGAAATAAGATATCTTGTACTTAATCCTAACAGCTAGTATTTCCTGGGGTATACAATATGCAATCCAAACTCTAATCAAATACAATGGCCCAAAAGTTATTTCTGGGTAACTGTTCTTGAATTATATTTGTGCTTATATGTGCTTTGCTGAACGCTGGTCTGGTCATGGGGATCTTTGAGCTATGGTTGCCAAGTTTCCTTGCTTTGGCCCCCTCCCCTACCTTGGGGAGGTGAATGCCCTCTCTATTCTCTCTCTCTAATTTACTTTCTAAATAAACTATATTTTCCAATCTAAAAAAATGCATAAGCTTTAAACTCAGATAGAAAAGTTGAATTCTTTTTTAGTTTTTATTTTATTATTTTTTTATTTTAAAGTTGTAGGGCACAATTCAGGATTAGATACATAAGTGGTTATTGTACAGGTGAAGTTTGGGCCTCCCATTGGTCCTCACTTTGTCTGGTTTAAGATCAGTACCCTTATCAGTGTTATCTGCCCTCCCTCTCCTGGCAGTGATCTGCTACCGCCAATCTTTTTCATGGAGTATTATGATAGGTGTTCAGGGTCCACTTATGAGTGAGAACACGTGGTACTCAGTTCTTTGTTTCTATGATAGATCACTGAGTATGATAGACACTAAATCCATCCAATTATGGACTTGTTGCGAAGTCCATAATTTTGTCCTTTTTAATGACTCTGTAGTATTCCATCATTTTTGTTTGTTTTTTTATAGTTAAATTTTAATTTCAATCTTTAGTCTCCATTTTCATACTATTCTTCTCTTAAAAACTAAGGAAGAAAAGGAGAGAACCAAAAACACAAAAACAAACTAAACATAAACTTCTCAGAGCAGTTTAAAATCAGAGCTTTCTCACTCGACTACTTCTTCTGGGTTGATTTTCAGATTTAGGGAGTTTGTACAGAGTTGAGACAAGGCAGGTAGTGGGACATCTGGTTCTCGGAAGTTCATCTGCATAGATATTCCGTGTATTCAGGCACCAGGTCATCCCATGGAGCCTATGTTGGCCTGGATTAAGCTGTTCCCACCCCAAACAGGTCACACACATCCAGTCCAGTGGCCTCTCCTGGTGTACCAGACCTCTCTCAGCCAACTGTCTTGCTCCATGTAGGCATAGCAAGTTCAGTCTCTGCTATATTGTTCTGAGCCTTCAGGAGACTTAGTGGAATGGCCAAGCCTACTTAATATAGCCTATTTGAGGGCAGCAAAGTTATCTATCTTATTCATCACTGTTCTCTGAGTTCATAAAAAATACCAGAAACACAATACATGCTTAACAAATGTTTGCTGACTGATGGGCTCTTTCCTGGCCTCCCTACACAGCCATATCTACTTTATTTGAATGTCTGTTAGTCTTTTCTACCCCTAGAGTTCTAGTTAGGAAATGGAATCAAGTCCTGAACTCCTCAGAACTTATCTGGAGGCTCTATAGATCCTCTCTCCTGGCTCTAATCTCTAGAATCCTCTAGATCAAACTACTGGGGCTCTGAGATGCTGACTCTTCCCTTGCCAGTGCTCTCTGGGAGCTGGGTGCTTGGGCAAGGGATGGTGTCATAGGAAGCCACAAGGATGAATAGGCATAAGCCACTGATAATGACAGAGAATTTGGTTGTTCAGCCCAAATTACAGACACTGCCTCAATTTGGCTGCCATGGAGAGAGGCAGAGTGATGAAGAAAAAGCACAAGAGGTATTACCTTTACGCCTGTCCTGGTCTGGAGCTTCCACTATTGGACAATGTGACTAGGACCACCACTACCATGAGGGTCGTTATTTTCATCTGTGAATTAGTGGGATAAACTTGATGACTTCTATAGATCCTTCTGGTTCTGTTCACCAGAGAAATAAAGTAACTGTTGAATCTTCAACCAACCTCTTTCCATCAATCCTCAAACTTAAAAAGCCAACAGTCATGTCTTGGCATCTTGAAGTGGAGTTTCTTGATAGGGTACAATGAAGAATGTAGTGGAATCAGAACTCAGAGATGAAGTCCTGAGATTCTTCTTCCTTCCTTTCTGATGTCCCCTTTTTCAGTCCCCCAACTTTCCACACCCTCTGTCACTAGTGGAAGAGTCCCAACTTGACTGTGTCCCTAAGCACCCTCTGACTCCTCCCAGATGTCTAGCATATACTATCTCTTTGCAGAGTCTCCATCCAGAGTGCGCCTGGTGGGAGGTCCCCATCGCTGTGAGGGACGGGTGGAGGTAGAACAAAACGGTCAGTGGGGCACCGTGTGTGATGACGGCTGGGACATGAAGGCTGTGGCTGTCATGTGCCGGGAACTGCGCTGTGGAGCAGCCAAGGGAACCCCCAGTGGTGTTTTATATGAACCATCAGCAGAGAAAGGACCAAGTGTCCTCATCCAAGAAGTCAAATGCAGTGGGACGGAAGACACACTGGCTCAGTGTGAGCTGGATGAAGATGTTTTTGACTGTTCATACAAAGAGCATGCTGGAGCATCGTGTGAGAGTGAGTATGACCTGTCAGCCATCCACACCCCTCCTGGCCATTCTTGTTGGTCTTTATTCCCCACCATGGACTTTCACATAGTGGCTAGATGGTCCCTCGTCCATTGCATCTCACACTTTTTCAATTGTGAGTGCTGAAGATGAACAATGTCCTCACCTAGGATCATTACTCCTGCATGGTTGAGCCAATGCTTTTCTCCTAATTTCAATCAATATGAGAACCTGTTTATCTTATTTACACATATGCAAGCAAACATGCACTAAACATTCATTGAATAGCATGTTCTATATCTGGAGCGGGGGCAGGGGATGGAGTTATGGGAGAAGAAATGAGCTCACAAAGAATAACATATGCTTTTAAAATAGTTTTGGTTTTCATGGGATTTGCTTTCTAGTCAGGTAGACAAGAGGTAGCCATGAGAAGCCAACCCAATCTCATACATAGACAGATGATAGATACATAGATTGATATTTCTTTACTTCTCTACATATGTTTGCTTTCTATGTATTAAGAATTTCTCTTTCTCTGTGTATACTTTCTCCTCCATTAGACTGTATTTTGGCTGAGGGGCTAGTCTATGTCTCCTCCTTCTTTTTCTTCCCACAGAATTTGTTATCAGAGAAATAACCACTTTTTGCCCTGACACTGAGTCTCATTTCTAGTTTTTAGAAAGATTGATGACTGAAGTCACTTTTCTGGGGCACTTGGTTGATAATGCTTACAATGAACCAAAAAGTTTTTGGTTTGGGGCACATCTGTAAGTTATTATTATATTTATTTATTTTTTTTAAATGTATACAATGTTTCTAACTGCCTTTTGTGAGGAGCAAATGAGAAGTGGAATGTGAAAATAATTTGAAAAATTAAAATGCTACAAAAATGATAATAATTCAACCTAAAGCTGAGAAGCTACATTTCCTTCATGGATCCACTCATCCATCCTTTCAACAAGCATCTATTAGGTAGTGTTAAGCACTTTAGCATACATTGTTCTGAACACCCAGAACTGGGAGATGTATCCTGTGGGCCATCTGCACTAAGACCATGTTCCAGTGAGGAACAAGACACTTTTTCTTTCTCCCCAGACCCAGAAAGCTCTTTCCCCCTCGTCCCGGAGAACGTAAGGCTGGCGGTTGGTCCTGGGCACTGCCAGGGGCTGGTGGAGGTGAAGTACCAGAACCAGTGGAGCACAGTGTGCCAGACAGGCTGGAGCCTTCAGGCCGCGCAGGTGGTGTGCCGGCAGCTGGGATGCGGGAGGGCCCTGCTGACCGAGAGACGCTGCAGCAAGGCTACCCAGGGCCAAAGGCGCATCTGGCAGAGGCAGATATTATGCTCAGGACAAGAAGCAACCCTTCAGGATTGCCCTTCCGGGTCTTGGGGGAAGAACGTCTGCACCCATGATGAGGACACATGGGTGGAGTGTGAAGGTAATACCTGTGCGTCCAGAGGCTAGATTTATTTGTGGATTTAATTAAATGAAATCCCAAACAACGCTTACAAAGATATACTCATACTTCAAGGGTATGTTGCAAACATATTTAATCGTTCTGATAATTCTTTCTCCTTTTGTTTCTTCTCTCTCTCTCCTTCTCTCTCTCACTCACTTTCTCTCTTTCTCTCAGGGTCTAATTCTGTCACCCAGACTGGAGTACAGTGGCATAATCACAGCTCACCACAGCCTTGAACTCCTGGGCTCAGGCGATCCTTCTACCTCAGCCTCCCAAGTAGCTGGGACTAAAAGCATGCACCACCACACCCAGCTAATTCTTTTAGACAAGATTTAGACAAGATCTTGCTATGTTGCCCGGCTGGTCTTGAACTCCTGGGCTCAAGCAATTTTCCCGCCTTGGCCTTTCAAAGTGCTGGGATTACAGGCGTGAACCTTCATGCCCGGACAATTCTCTTGTTTTTAAAATGAGGATAATAATACCTACCTTTGTATATGCGAATGCTTTAAATAATATTAAGCACAATATTAATATGAACTATTATTATATTGAATTCTACATAATAGGGATACATTTCATGTATCTGTTAAGTTTTTCAATTTTTAAAAACTACCAGAAATTCACTTGCAAATATTAGATTTATAAATTAGACGGGACTTCAAAAGATCCTAGTTAGGGCAATGAACCTGGCCCACAAAGGTTAGGGCTTGACAGCGACCTAGAGAAGGAACGGAAATCACTGACACACATGTGGAGGATTTCAAATGTGCTGACGGGTTTCAGGATGTAGGTGATCTTATTTTTCTTCTCTCCAATCTCCCTGACTTCCTCCCCCATCCTGCAGGTGCCTTTGAATTGAGATTAGTAGGAGGAGACAAGCTCTGCTCTGGGCGACTCGAGGTGCTGCACAAGGGTGTGTGGGGCTCCGTCTGTGATGATGGCTGGGGAGAAAAGGAGGACCAGGTGGTGTGCAAGCAGCTGGACTGTGGGAAGTCCCTTTCTCCATCCTCCAAAGTCCGGAGACGCTATGGCCCTGGGGTCGGCCGCATCTGGCTGGATGATGTTCGATGCTCAGGGGAGGAGTGGTCCCTGGAACAGTGCCAGCACAGGTTTTGGGGGTATCATGACTGTACCCACAAGGAAGATGTAGCTGTGATCTGCTCAGGTAAGTCTTATGGATGGAGTTCACGAGGGCTGCCATGGAGGGCGATGAAGGAAGGGGGGGCGGGAAGGGGGCTCTGGGGATAAGGGTAGCTTGACAGTACCATGGAGTTGCCTATAGTCATGACCTGCTCTATGGGTACTTCCAGGGATAAGACTGAGTTTCCCCCTACCCCGGGCAGGGGTGGTATGGGGCAGGGTAGGGCTGACACCTGGAATACAATAAAAACATACAAATATTAAATGTGAGGACAAGAGCTGTTTTGAAAATTATTTGATCATCAAAATTATTTATATTAAACAGAAAGTGAGAGTCAGAGAAAATGAGCAACTCTCTCAAATCATCAAAATTGCTTTACAATTATATAACAGACTATCATGAATAGTCTTTATTCTCAACCCAGGTTAGCTCTCTTAGATGACTGCAACCTTTAAGCCCTAATTTTAAACTATGGATGATGGGCCCACCTCATTCTATTTATTGTCACTCCCCAGATTTTAAGTTAGTCTTTTGAGTGGAGCTATTGTATGGGGCTCTTTGAGAATGTCTGTGAGAAATTCTAATGAGAAAAGCCAGGCTACCAGCCCTGGACTGTAGACCTCTTCAGGAGAGGAAGGGAGAATCCCTGTCTCAACTTAGGTGAGAAAATGCAAGTGCAGCTCCTGGGTGGTTGACTCAAGAGAACCCAGTTGAATAATCAACGTGGGGCTATTTGGTTAAACAACTAACTTGGGAACTAGGTAAAAGCTGCTAGTTGACCAAGGAATGTGGGGAGCAGTTAGTGCTCAGAGAAGGGTGGATTTAATGATAGGAGGCTAGGGTTTGAGCCTTGCTGTTGCAAAGTACAAGTGCAGCCCCTGGGTGACTGACTCAAGAGAGCCCAGTTGATTAATCAACGTGGGGCTATTTGGGGCTGAAAAGTTCTCTCTGTGTAATCTTAGTCACTTAACTCCTCTGAAGCTAAGTGTTTTCTTTGGTGAAATAGACACTTGTCTCATTTACCTCAAAGACTTTGTGATCGCGCAAGAGTGAGACATGTTAATGTACATGACTGCCATTTGTAATTCACATGGGAACTGGTTGAATAAGTCCTTGGGATATTGAACCAGAATCTGACCTGTCTCACATCATTGTGGGGTATGTCTGTAGCTTGGCTGTCTTTCCTATTCTGGGCCCCAGTCTTCTTCCTTAGCTGATTTGAACTTGAATGGAATAATCCCTGCCTGGCCTTACTACATTTCCCTCTTCTCTTTACAGGAAAGCAACTTGGCCTTCTTGATGCTTGACCTGGTCCCACTGGCCCTGCCTGTTCCCTCTTTGTTCTCCAGGGCTCTGATTATCTTTGTGCTCATGCTGGGTCTCATGCCTGAGCCACATTCCCCCCTCCCTCAGGAGTTCAAACACTGCTTTTGCCTTGCTCTCAGGGTCAAACACCTCCCAGTGCTGCCACTAGATATGAGCTGTTGCATTCCCTTTTGCTGGGGAAGGTAAGCTTCCGTTGCCTTGGTGTTGGGTTTTGACTTTTTCTGCCTCTTCCCAAGCTGCCTGGAATCCTCAGGCCTATCCCTTTGACCTGATGTGGAGGCCATTATTGAGGCAAGATCTACATTTGTCTGTGAAGAAGCTGAAAGGGGTGAAACTTTGAAAAAAAATTTGGATAGACTATTTTTTTCACACTTGGAGGGGAAAGCTTAGAGTCTTTTTAAACATTTTTTTTCTCAAGCTTCCGACGATCACAATGGTAACACCTCACTGCTCTGTTATTTCTTGGTGAAAGCAGACCACTCTTTCAGCACCAGAGCAGTGTGCAGTAATCCTAGATCTTTTCATGACACTCAAAAAAAAAAGATGTTTAATCCTCTGATTGCCCCAATAAAATATCTTTGTTGTCCATCCTTATGCAACCTGCCCATATAGTTTGCATTTAGCAAGCGGAATCTCGCAAATACATTTTACTTTTTATTTTGCTTCACTTTATTAGGAGAAGGCCAAGAAAGAGGCAAAAAGAAGTCTGAAGTTGTGTCTCATGCCAATCAGAAAATATCACTTTCAGCTTATCAACAGAGACTTTGGGACCCATAAACCTGAGGCAATACAGAATGGTACTAAGAAAAGAATTAAGACTTAGTTGTCAACTTAGACTTAGTTGTCAACTTTAGACTCTGAGGCTAAGATGAGTACTTACGATAGGACTGTGTTTATACTGTTTAATCAATCAAATCTCACAGTCTCAAAGGTTGCCTGCCTATGTGATATGCTCTTTCTGCCCATATGGAAGCAGGTGTGTCAGCTTCTCCAGGATGGACTTTTAAGCAGGGTTAGGTAGAAAAGAACCTTCTGGCGAATACAACCATATTTGTATAATAACTCTTTTCTGGGTATGGAGCTCTCTTTCTGTTTGTTTCCTGTTCCTGTTTGTGTACCTGACCTCAGTTCTGCTATTCTTATGCTTCAAGCTGGCGTATGTGTAATAATCCAACTCTGATTTCATGTCTTTCTATTCTGACATCTTTTTTACTTTTCTTCTAACTAGTGTATTTATGCTTCTAACCCAGAACCACACTGCCTATGGGTTCTGACTCTGACTCATTCTGTTAGAACAGTTCAACAGTTCAGGCAAGACAGTGAGAGGGAAAAAGAGCACAGTGAACAATGGAATGGGAGGAGGGTGGGAGGGATAGAGCCCAAAACTTAGCTGGTCTTCAGGAGGCAAAGCTGTGATTCCCTCAGTCACTACCTGTTCCAGAGGACTCATTTCTATAGCAGTAGGCAAAAACACTGAAGAGAGAATATATTTCCAACATTGTGAAGCTGAAATGATGGAATAATGGGGCCCTTTGAAAAATGAGTCCCCAAGGAAATGCAAAGAACTGATGCTATGTGATGACAAGACACATTAGATTCAGTGTGTGCTTGTCATGTTTACTGTGCATTATTCAGATAAGAAAAGTCAGAGAGATCACTGACAGAGAAAGTTAGAATCTTGCACACTAGCTTAGGATCTCACAGCTGCTAGTGACACTGGAGTGTGTTTCTGCCTCCTAACCAACTGTTCCACAGTAGCTCAATCTGCTGAATAAATATTTAAAAGAGAGCATAGGAAACTGGGTAGAGAAATCTAGCCTCATAGAAAAGAAGAAAATGCCTTACCACATGGATCAAAGAACCAGAGAAAGCTCTTCCACAGAGATATGTGGTTAAGACTGAAACAGATGCACAGAGAGGAACACAGGTGAGAGACAAAGAGATCCCAGAAAGTTTTTTCAATTTCTGGTTCTTATCTCTTCCTGGGGTCCAATGGCATCTCTGGTCTTGGGTTTTGTGACTAACTGCCGTAGGCTCACAATAATTTTAAAATTTTTATCATGTTGGTTTTTGTATTTCCAAACACAACTCAAACCAATTTACTTATTTTAAATTAACACGAGACAATTCATTCATCTTTTGCAAGATTTATTAGATAAGCCCAGTTATTAGTCATGACAGACTCTGATTGCATTTATAAAACCAAGTTTCTTATTCTGAGAAGATGAGGAACAGTCATTCTATAATAGACGTACCACTCCAAGATACTATTCTTGAGTGGCCCTGGTTGTATGGATGCCCAACAAACTTGTTTTACACAGGTGACAATTAAAGAGTATGGTCTCTGCATTAAAATGCAGATCCAATGAAGGCAGATCACAGAAGATAGGCAACTGAAAACTGACAGTGAGGCATGCTTCCTCTTCTTCTGTTGGAAAGATTTCCTTCAACTTTTCTACCTGGTAGGCTTTTAATTATTTTCACTGACTCATTTGTCTTTTAAAATGTTCTTTAAATCCGGTTGCAACCATGCTTAAAGTCCCTTGAAATCTTCTTGTGGCACATAAATATAAACTTCTTGCTTTGATTTAAAGGGTTGTGCATAACCTGGCCCCACCTACTCCTCCAGTCTTATCTCATGCTAGTCTCCTCCTCTAGCAGCCCATTCCAGCACACGATCTTTCTATCCCTTCCTCAAACACAACAGGTTTGCCAAAGTAGGGTAAGTCTTCCAGAGGAACAGGCTTTTGGTAGAGAAAAGACCTGTCAAAATCTCTGTTTTGGTAGGTTGAGTCTGATACCTGTTATACCTTTATGTGGAGATAATAAGTAGCAGTTTAGGAGAATGGTCTGGGCTTGGCGATGTTATCTGGAAGATTATTGCATATCTATGATATTCAAAACTATGAGACTGGAGGACTTTATGTCATAAGAAAATAAGTGAGACTAAAAAAAGAGAAGAGATTCAACAACCGAGTCTCAGGGCACTGCAACATTTAACCTGGATTCCCCTTAAAGAAAGACTTAGGTGCAGATTTTCTTCTGGGCGGCAATTTCAAGATAAACTTGTGAGGAACTAAGGAAAGTTAATAGGAAAGGAAGAAAATCCAATAAAATGAGTATTAATGAGTTGGCAACTGCTATGGGCAACTGAATCTGCTTTCCAATGGAGATCTTCTTAGGCACACTGTAAAAATCATTTCAAAATTTTCTCACCAAGGAATGAGGAGGCTGAAGTATTTATCTGCCAAATCCCATATTGAACTGAATGAGAGTTGCTCCTGTTGGTGTTAAACCTTGTTTATGGGCTAAGCAAACTGTTGAGTATCTGTGAAAACTACAGGTAGAAAAGCTAAGACGTGCTCACTTGAGGTAAGAAGCTGTCTGCATGGACAAGACCCATGCACCACAAGTGTAGCAGACAGTGAAGGGGAAGTATATTTGAGATTGTGGTATCTTTGAAGCCAAATGAAGAAAATGTTTCAAGAGGGAGATATGTATTAACAGGGTTGATGGGTCAAGTAAGATGGTTGAGAATTGACTATTGGATTTGACACCATGGGGTCCACTTTTCTTAGGGGAACCATCGAGATCCTGTTATCTTTCTAGAGCAATGCAAGGACATGAGACTCACATTGTTGTCTCACACAGAATCCAGAGCCATTCAATTCCCTGGTCCTGTGGGATCTATCTCCCTCTCTTTTAAACTCACTCCCCACTTCCTCCTTTCCTCTACAAAACGTCTTTGAGTTATTCAGTGGGGTGATTGAGACAGAAGTCAAATGTAGATGGTTCGAGAAGGAAATGGAACACTAGGTCGAGGTAATAAAGTTGTAGAAATGAAATGGATGCGATAACGGCACTTTTAACTACTTTACTATGGGCATTTGCAATAAGTGGCTATTGCCCTCTGGTCCCGCCTTATGCAGACTCCCCAAATTCCTTAGGTTGGGATCTGTCTTGGTCATTTTTTCCCTGCTTAATGTTTCCCCTAAAACTACCTGTGATGATTAATTGTATGTGTCCATTTGACTGGGTAATATGGTGTCCAGATATTTGGCTAAATATTATTTCTGGGTGTGTATATGAGGATGCTTCCAGATGAGATTAATATTTGAATTGGTATGCTGAGTTAAGTAAATTGCCCTCCACAATGTGGGCATCATCTAGTTTATTGAAGTCCCGCATTAAAAAAAAGTCAAAAGGAGGGAGAATTTGTTTTCTACCTCACTGTTTGAGCTGAATACTGATCTCTTGTTCTTGGACTGGAACTTACACCTGGTGCTCCCAGTTGTCAGGCCTTCAGACTATTACCAGAAAGTACATAATCCCCCTGCCACTCTCTGACCTTCAGACCTGGGCTAGAATTAACACCATCAGTTCTAGTTCTCAGATTATCAGTCTTAGACTGGAACTACATGACCAGATTTCTGGGATCTCCAGTTTGCAAACAGCAGATCATAGGACTTCCCTGTCTCCATAATTGTGTTGTGAACCAATTCCTTACATAAAATACACACACACACACACACACACACTATTTGTTCTATTTATCTGAAGAACCCTAACAAAATATTTTGGTAACAAAAAAGACTCTAGAGCAAGAATTTAATTATAAATTTTCTGAATTTATTCTGGAGTTCCTGGAATTGGCTCTCTAATCTGACTAGGTATAAAGATGCCAATGAATTTATTTCCAATAGTAAAGACAGCACTGATAGTTCATGGCATGAATTAGTAATAAAAATACAAAAATGCCTGCATTAGATATCTCTAATTAACCACTTATATATATAAAAAAAAAGAAGCTGGGCACCTGTGTAGATGATACTTTCAAATATTTTTGGAAGCCTAATGACTATAACGATGTTGGCTGGTTACTCTTAATGTTATTGGACAAAGTGGTGAGCGAAAAGGATGAGCTCAGGGATTTGAATTCCCAGCTCCATCATCACATAAATCATATGAAAACTTCTATGTGTGCCCTGAAGGAAACCCTTAGCTTCTGTAGCCACAAGGCTGAGATTGCCGACAACCAAATACAGGCTATTCTTGTGTGACTGACTGAATTATGAAGAATGTCTTAGAGAATGACTACTGTTAAAGTGTAGGTATTGATTGAGAAATAGATTTGTGAGGGGAGACCCAGCATCATTGAATAACTCTGTGATCACTCTTCTTTGTAGCCTTGTCCCTGCAGTCACTGAACTGGGAAATCTAAATGCAACAGGGATAATTGGATCCCAGCGTGACAGGGGCCAAGTGGCGGCATTCAACCACCAAAGGCAAAGTATGCATGGTTACCATGGTGGACAACAAAAAGTCAAAGCAACAGTCAGAATATTCTGACTCATGGAGACATATGGTATAGACTAGATAATCATGTGTTTCTAGAGGTGAAATGGATATAAAACCTATTCAGCTCTTACTAGAACAGAAGCAGAAACATTATTAGGTCAAGTGAACAGCAGTCTAATCTAAATCATAAAAACAGAGTCACACTCCTCAATCAATTCCCAGATTTGAACCAATTTACAAAACTAGAACCTTTTAAAGGAAGACGAGGCCACGTCCCCTTGAGGAAGTATCTAGTACCTTACCCCAAACTTATACTGTTAATCTTTCTCCCAGCCTTCTCTAAAGGGACTTATGGCCCTTTACTAGGATAACTGCACTGAGAAAAAGGAAATAATCAGACCTCTTGGGGACTACTGGACACTGACTCTGAACTGATTCTGATTCCAGGAGACCCAAAATGTCACTGTGTTGTACCAGTCAGTGTAGGGGCTTATGAAACTCAGGTGATCAGTGAAATTTTAACTTAGTAATGTCTCACATTGGGCCCAGTGAGTCCCTAACTTATCCTATGGTTATTTCTTCAGTTCTAGAATGCATAATTGGAATAGACATACTCAACAGCTGACAAAATTCCTACATTGGCTCTCTGGTCTGCACCATGAGTGTTGTTTTGGTGGTAGATTCCAAGTAGAAACCAATAGAATTGCCTCTACCTAGGAAAATAGTAAGCCAAAAGCAGTACTGCATTCTTGGAGGGATTACAGGGATTAGTGCCAACATTAAGGACCCTTGAGGAATGCAGGAGTAGTGATTCCTACCACAATTCCATTTAACTGTCTTATTTGGCCTGTGTTGAAGACAAACTGATCTTGGAGATTGACATTGGATTATCATAAGCTTAACCAGAAGGTGACATTATTTACAGCTGCTGTACCATTGCTGTTTTATTGCTTGAGCAAATTAGCATATTCCCTGATATGGGGTATATAGCTACTGATCAGGAAAGTACCCTTTTCTCGATCCCTATCAATAAAGCCCACCAGAAGCATTTTGTTTACACCTTCACTGTCCTATCTCAGGGGAATTTTAATCTGCAGAGATCTTTTTTTAAATTAAATTATTTTTCTTTTTTAAATTAAATTTTATTTTATTATAGAGTTGTGGGGTACAAGTGAGGATTTACTACATAAGTAGGCTGCATGCAGGTCAAGTTTGGACTTCTAGGTGGCTCTCACTCTCCCTGGTAGTGGACCAGGTATCCTTTGTGTTGTCATGTAATTCACAGAGATCTTGATCACCCTTCCATTTCACAAGATATCACACTGGTCTATTAGTTTGATGATATTATGCTGATTGATCTAGTGAATGAGAGTAGTAGCTACTTCAAACTTATTGGCAAGACATTCCATAGGGTGGGAAATAAATCTAACCAAAATTTAGTGGCCCTCTTTCTCAGATATTTCTGGGAGTCCACTGGTGTGGGGCATGCTAAGATATCTCTTCTAAGGTGAATACTTAGTGTTGCATTTTTTTGCCTCCTATAACCAAAGAAGTGGCATAATACCTAGGGGCCTCTTTGGATTTTTAAGGCAGCATATTGCTCATCTGGGTATGTTATTCTGCCCTATTTATCATATGCTCTGAAAAGCTACTACTTTTGAGTGAAACCCAGAGCAAGAGAAGGTTCTGCAACAGTCTAGGCTGCTATGAAAGCTGTCCAGCCAATAGGGTCATGTGATCTGACAGATCCAATGGTTCTTGAAGTACCAGTGGTAGATAGATTTGCTGTTTGGAGGCTTTGTCAGGCCCCTATAGATGATTCATGGTTCAGGCTTTTAGGATTTTGAAGCAAAGTCCTACCATTCTCCAGAGATAACTGCTCCTTTTTTGAGAAACAGCTTTTGGCCTAGTATAGACTAAATGCTTAACCATGGGCCATCAAATTACAGTGCAAACTGAGCTGCCCTTCATGAACTGGGTATTATCTGACACACCAAACTGTAAATTTGGGTATGAACAGTCACATTCCATCATTAAATGGAAGTGGCATATATGTGTGTGGACAAAGAGGGCCCTGAAGGCTTAAGTAAATTACACAAAGAAGTGGCCCAAATGTCCATGGCTTCTACTTCTGCTACCTTGCCTTCTCTCTCCCAGTCTGAAGCTATGGCTTGATGGGGGAAGGAAGAGAAGACTTGGGCCTTGTTTGCAGATGGTTCTGCATGATATTCAGGCATCACACGAAAGTGCACAGTGTAGCACCTTCAAGGGACATCCATGAAGGACAATGGTGAAGAAAAAATCTCCCCAGTGGGCAGAACTTCAGGCAGTGCACCTGGTAGTTGATTGATTTGCTTGAAGAGGCAGTATTTTGGTTTTACTGGAGTAGATACTTACTCTGGATGTGAATTTGCCTCCACTACACACAATGTTTCTGCCCCAACTACCATTCAAGAATGCCTTATCCACCATGATGGTATTCCACACATTATTGATTGTGGTAGACTTATGATGATTAATTTCATGTGTCAGTTTGTCTGGGTTACAGGATTTCCAGATAGTTGACTAAATATTCTTTCCAAATGTGTCTATAAGGGTGTTTCCAGCTGAGATTAGCAGCTGAATTGGAAGACTGAATAAAGCAAACTGGGACCAAGTATCTTTAAGACTTCACTGATTCATAAAGTCTTTTCCAAAACTCATGTTTTCAAAGAATTTTACCCTCTCTAATCAGATACTCAGGAATTGTCTCTCATGTTTTCTTTCCTGTTATTCTGATTTTGACAGGGCTTATCTTCTGTTTTGGGGACAAATTCACCCACCAAATGTCAACTATCAAAAATATGTAGAAGAGAAACACTTCTCCCTTTTATGAAAACACAAGAAGTAGAGAATATATACTGCTAACAGTACATAGCAGACACCCAATAAATAAATGACTATTACTATTTAGAAAATGAAATCAAAGTAGTAATGCATTTTAATGCCCAGCTGTTATGTGACTGTGTTGGTTTTCACTGTTGTAACAAAACACACCAATATCTAGTGGCTAACAACCGTAAACTTTTATTGCTTTCCCAGGCTAGCTGAGAGATGCAGGTCAGCTGAAGTTTTGCTGGGCTCAGCTGGCCTCAGCTGTGCTTGATTCCAGGCTGTAGGCTAGGTTCATTTTCTTCAACTGTCTTCTCATTTTGGGATCTGAGTTGAAGGATCCAAACCATGCAACTGCAATTAAGTGTCTTCGTGGATGTATCAAATGCCTTGTATACTTACATCCTCTTGGACAAAGCATACCATGTAACCAAGCTAAGAGTCTGTGAGTCAGGGCCATACACTCTTCCCAAAAGATACTTGAGAAGGTCATCTGACAAGGAAAAACCATGCATACATCTCTTATAGGTGGTGAATCAATAGTTGAGAGTAGTAATCCCATCTGTTGCAGTGACTTGAAGAAAGTTTCTTCTCCTCTAAGAGTCACCTTTTCTTTGTCCATAAAATATGATAATGAAGATTCCTCCTCCCAAGGTTCATTAGCTTCTGTATTAGGGTTCTTCAGAGAAGTCGAGCCAACAGGATATATGTGTGTGTATGTGTGTGTGTGTGCGCGCACGCATGCAAGTGTGTAGAGAGAGGTTTATTTAAAGAAATTGGCTTGTTGACTTATATGATTATGAAGGCTAAAACATCAAAAAATCTGCAGGGTGGGCCAGGAGGCAGGAGATCAGGGCTGAGCTGATGCTGCAGTTCAAGTCTGAGGGTCATCTGCGGCAAAATTCACTCTTCCTTGCGGGAATAGCAGTTTTTTTTGTTCTGTTTAGGTTTTCAACAGATTATATAAGGCTCACGTTATGGAGGGCAATCTGCTTTACTCAGATTCCATCCATTTAAATGCTTATATCCAAAACATCCTCACCAGGATGATGTTTGACCACATATCTGGACACTGTGGCTCAACCAAGTTGGCACATACAATTAACCATCACAGCTTCCCCTCAGAAGACAATCCCAACTTGCTAGAATGTACTCCAATCCTTGTTAGAGGTACTCCATTCTCCAGACTCTTGCATCTGAGTTCAGATCACCTCGTACCCCCATCGCTGCTTCATGGAGCAAAAGATGCAGCTTTCTCCACATAGGCTCCAGGTCCATCCTTTCGTGAAAATTCTTATCCTAATTGTGAGGTTCAAAACAAACCTCTTTGCATTCCTCTCCCTCCCTGTAGTGTGCTCGTCAACTCCTGAGTCAGATTTTATTTCCATTACTTTATTAGAATCTCACATGTCCTAGTTTCTTCTTTGTTTAATTCATTGCATTTTCTCCAGAAGCTTTTTCAACCTCTCTGAAAGCCAGGCTACATATACTGTCCTCTTCTCCTGTAGCATGATAACCACATCATAATGCACCATGCTTGGCTGGTTCTTGTCTCTGGGTCAGTGGTTCTACATCTTTTTTTTTTTTTTTTTTGAGTTGGAGTCTCACTTGGTCGCCCAGACTGGAGTGCAGTGGCCGCTCCCGGCCACTGCAGCCTTGACCTGCTGGGCTCCGGCGATCCTTCTGCCTCAGGCTTCCAAGTAGCTGGAACTACAGGCGCGCGCTACCACGCCCGGCTAATTTTTTTGACTTATTGTAGAGATGAGGTCTCGCTTGCCAGGCGGGTCTCGAACTCGCGGGCTCAGGCAATCCACTCACCTCAGCCTCCCAAGGCGCGGGATTACAGGCTGAGCCACTGAGACCGGCTCTACGTCTTTTATGTAAGGATGAGTTATCAGGAGAAGTACAGTTCCTTCTTGACACTTGTTTAATTGCCTATTTCTTGGCATGTTTCACCCTTACTATTACAAACCCTAGCTCTTTGGAACATTTCTTTGAGCTCCATTTTTATGCCAAAGGCACACAAAGGCATTACAAGAAACAAAAAACAAAAAAACAAAAAACATACAGACCAAGATTTTTTATGAGTGTAGATGTAAAAATCTTTAACACAATATTAGCAAATTAAGTCTAGCCATACATAAACAAGAAAATGGGTCATTATAAATTTACATTTATCTCAGAAGTGTAAGGTTTAGATGACACAAGAGGGGATGTAAAAAAAAAAAAAAAAAAGAAACACCACAAAACAAAGAAATTATCTTTTTGGAGGGCGGGTCCCTTGTAGTACAGGCTTCCTCTGCTAGGTGAGTGTTCTAGGAACCCATCAGTTTTTATCTGGAAGTTTTGAGAAGGTTGCATCATGATTTGCAGAAGAAACGTGCTGAGTTGTGGCAAACAGGTGACTGGGTCTTCAACCATTGCAATGCACCTGCCCACACTCTACTGGGTGTTCAGCAGTTTTTGACCAAAAACAGTATAACCCCTGTGCCTTACCCTCCATATTCACCCTATATCACCCTGAGCAACTTTTTTTGTTTGTTTGTTCACTTGATGAAAAAAGTCCTCAAAGGGAAACATTTTGCTGATGTGGAAGAGGTGAAACCAAAAACGGCAAAAGAACTCATGAAAACTGATGAGTTCAAAAACTGTTTTGAGCAGTGGAAAAAGCATCTCGGTAGATGTATTGCATCAAATGGAGAGTACTTTGAAGGTGACTGAAGTTCAAGCATATAAGAATAAATACAAAATTTTTAATCAATAAATTCTTGTTTCTGTGGGTCTCCCCTCGTATTCAAATATCATTGTAATCCATTACATTATTAAAGGAAAATAACCAATGTGATCATCTTAATAGATGCAAACAAAATTTGACAATATTCAAAATTCATTTATGATAAGAGAAACTAGTGGAGTAGGAATAGAAAGTTACTTCCTTGATTTGATAGGCATCTATGAAAAATCTGCAGTCAACATAATCTTAGTGGTAAAAGATGAATTCATTCTGCTTATGATTGGAACAAGACAAAGATGCCTGCTTTTACCTCTTCAATTCAACATTGTGCTAGAAGTCTTAGCTAGTGCAACAGGCAATAGAAAGGAGTAATATATATATATATACAAACTGGAAAAGAAAAACTAAGACCATCCCAATTCACAGATAACATGACCATGTATGCAAAAATTCGGATGGAATATACCAAAAAGCTACTCCAGACTAGCAAGAACAGCAGAATACAAAATCAATGCCCCCAAACTAACTGTATTGATACATACCAGCAACAATCAGAAATTAAAATTTATAAGGTATTATCATTTACAATGGAATAAAAGATATGAAAGACCTGGGGATAAATTTGACGTAAAATGTGAGACATCTGTACGTTGAAAACTACAAAACATTGCTGAGTGAAATGAAAGAACACCTACATAAATGGAGAGTTATGCCTTGTTTGTCGGTCAAGAGACTCAATACTGTTAAAAGAGGCAAAGATTTTTTAGACAAGCCCAAAATAGCACAAACCATTAAAAACTGCTAAATTGGGCGTCTTCAAAATTAGATAATTTTGCTCTTTTAAGGGTAATGTCAGGAAAGTAAGAAGTCAATTTGTAGACTGGCCTAAAATGCTCATAATAAATATATCTGACAAAAGACTCTTTTTCAGGCTATGTAACGACTCATTAATTGGACAAGTAACACCATTACTGTATAAGAAAATGATTTGAAGAGACACTTCAATAAAGAAAACATATAAAGAGCTAATGAACACATGAGAAATATTCAACTTCATTGGTCATCAGAAAAATGCAAATTAAATTCATAAAATAACTCTGCATGTGCATCAAAATGGCTAAAAAATAAAAGAATTGGGGAACTCAGGGTGCTCTTGGAAAAATAAAGTGGTAAAATAACTTAGGAAATGATTTATGGTAGAGATGAGGTTTCGCCAAGTTGTCCAGGTGGGTCTCGAACCCGCGGGCTCAGGCAATCCACTCACCTCAACCTCCCAAGGCGCAGGATTACAGGCTGAGCCACCGAGTCCAGCTAATAAGCTGATTTTTAAGCAGGAGAAATATAAACAAAATATTCAGAGTGGTGGTTACCTCTGGAGAGAACACAGGGGCAAGGTTAGGAAAGGCACGCCCAAGTAGATGCAATGGTATTAGTTATGTTCAAGTTCTTAAGCAGAATGGTGAATACGTTCATGGTTTTATGTTTCATCACAGTATTAATAACTTACATTCATGTTACATTTTTTAGTTCGTATGTATGAACTATTACATTAAAAAAATAAAAATGTGAGAGCGCTTAACAAATAATGTTACAGTCTTTAAACTGTGGAAGAGGAAAGATATTTTTAAATCTTAAACTGTGAAGGCACTGAAGAAGGACACAAAGCACAGGAAGAGATGTGTTATGGAATCAAACTAAGAGTCCAATAACAGATACATCAATAAAGATATGTGCTTTATATACACAATAGAATACTATTCAGCCATAAAAAATAAAATCCCGTCATTTGCCACAACATGAATGAACCTGGAGGACATCACATTAAGTGAGATAAGCCAGACACAGAAAGACAAGTACCACA
Source organism: Tarsius wallacei (assembly GCA_963574415.1). Taxonomy (NCBI): domain Eukaryota; kingdom Metazoa; phylum Chordata; class Mammalia; order Primates; family Tarsiidae; genus Tarsius; species Tarsius wallacei. Next base: position 207 of record CAUYQG010239218.1, on the reverse strand, counting down.
TGATCTCACAAATATGTGGACTCTAAGCAGTTGTTGATATTGTAGAAACACAGACTGAAACAGTGGTTACCAGAGACTGGGGAGGGGTGGGGAGACGCAAGATAGAGAGAGGTTGATTTACGAATACAAAGTTACAATGAGAAATATTAGCCGGGCGTGGTAGCTTGAGCCTGTAATTCTGGCTACTCGGAAGGCTGAGGCGGAAGG
>CAUYQG010239216.1:0-13458 GCA_963574415.1 Tarsius wallacei | reverse complement strand
CCATGAGAGTTGAAAGGTGAAATAAATGACCAGAGTTGCCACTAGATTACACTTTGTCCTATAATCAAATGCAACACTGGTACATGTGACAAGCTTCATTCTTGACACTTGATCAGTGATTCCCCAAAGGAGAGAGGATGCAGAGGTATTGTACCTTGAGGAAGCATCTTAGCACTGCCACTATTTGGAATTGTCAGTATAGAATGACAATGAAAAAGTAGAACAAATAAAAGTTGGCTTTTTATTGTTTTTTTTTATTCTCCACAGAAAACCTACCACCTAATTTCCTTCACTATTGGCAGATTAATCTCATTGAACCACCCACAACTTGGTCACCTCTCTAAGTGATCATATAAACCTGTAGTGACATGTATCCCAAGACTGTGTCTGGTCTACAGTGTGGAAGATGGAAGATACTTTCTTTTGCTGTAGCAAATCTATAATCCTGTGAAAATTCAGCAACTTTCTTCTATTATAATGGATTTCTTCTTATCTCAGGTTACACGTTTTGGAATAGTGTATAGGCAGTCTAATAGGTGCCAAATAGCCTCTTTTCATTTTAATTAATTCTTGATGTAGTCTCAAACATCCTATAAAATATTTCCATTTATTCTGTTCATTCAATACTTCCTCAGATTTTTTTTGTAGCTTTCAATTTTCCTAAGATTCTTTAGGGCATCGTTGGTATAAACCATGACAGCAAATGTAAGGAAAACTTATTTTATCAGACAGTGCCAATTAACTTTAAAGGAATGGATTTTCTAACTACAAGAAAAATGACTCACAGCAGGCTGAGGGTGAAATAAAAACAAACTAAAACTTTTGAAACCATAACATTTACCCTAAAGCTATGTTAGATGGATTTGGGGAAAATATACTTAATAAAATCTGTATTCTAACAGAATATATATTGAGATTCAAAAAAAAAGATGGAATTTTATTTGTCAATTTTTTTAAATGAGGGAAAAATAAAGTTGAAGAAAAACTAAATGATAAAAAGTAAGTCTCTTTAAAGTGAAAAAATAAAGTTCAATTATTTTTCTTTATAATACCAAATATCTAAAACATCCTTGCTCATGTATTGGGAGAACCAATCTTGTCAAGATGTCCATCCTACCCAAGGCAATCTACAGATTTAACAAAATACCTGTCAAATTGCCAACATCATTCTTCTCTGACCTGCAGACAACAATACAGATATTCATATGGAAACAAAAAAGAGAATGAATAACCAAAACAACCCTCAGCAAAAAGGAGCAAAGAGGGAGGTATCACACTTCTAGATTTTAAATTTTACTATTAGGCTACAGTAATCAAAACAACCTGGTACTGGTACAAGAACAGGTGTATAGACTAATGGAACAGGATAGTGATTCTGGAAGCAAAAACTCAGTCTCTCAAACAACTCATATTCAACAAAGCCATCAATATCAACCACTGGGGAGAGGAGAACTTATTTAGCAAATGGTTCTGGGAATACTGACAGACCACATGTGGATAAACGAAACTGTACACCTACCTATCACACAGAAATAAATTCCAAATGGATCAAAGACCTAAATGTAAAACCTATCACAGAAACAAAGAACTAAATACCAAATGTTCTTACTCATAAGTGGGACATGAACATTAATCACAATAGTACAAGGGAAGGATCAGCAGACTTGGAAAGCTGCAGAAGGGGTGAGGGGGATAGAACAACACAAAATATATCTGGTCATAAACCAGGGGAAGTGAGGACCAGTTGGAGACCCAAATTTTACCTTCATGTAGACTACTTATGTACCTAATCGTGACTTGTGCCACACATCTCTATAATAATAAGTTATGTTTAAAAAAAGTTATTTAATTAATTGCCATTGAAGTTAAGAATAACTCATAATTTTCTTCTGCTTTTACTGCAGTCTTCCAATTAACATCTATATATTTTCAGATTCACAAGAGTATTTTCCAATAGAAGGAGACAAAACACAGAGAAATGGGTAGTTGAAATGTAGAGACAGATGGAAGTTACACTGAATGATCAGGAAACTCACTGAATGAAAGAGACTATCTCAAAAACCATCACGTTGCATTCTTCGAAAATGTAAAAGACAGGTGCAATGAATAGCTAATGAAAATCAACATGGTAAGATGATTAATCAGGAATTTGTGATATACAATCACCTTCCAAATTTCAAGCTCTCCTTGCTCTCTCTTTATACTTGGCCAGAAATTCATAAGTTTGTAAATTGTAACATGTCTGTAAAGCATACAGAATGTAATGACCTTTTTTTGTTCTTTATCTCAGGCCTTTCTTTGGAACTGAACTCAAGAGAACTATAACCAAAGGACTGTGTGTCTGTCAAGAGAAGGAAATGACTGGGATAGTGCTGTAGAATTAAACTATTCTATGTGTTTTTAATTTGGGGAGATTACTGAAAATATAAACAGTAGCATTTGGAAGAATTTTTGTCAATTTTATCTTGGGATCTTTATAATTATTATTTGAATGTTTTGGTTATCTGTATTAATGGCACTGAATTTATTAAAGTGCTGAAATAACAGTTACTGGGTCATAATAGATAATGAGAGAAACTGATCCGCAAAACAGTGATTGAAAGAATTAGGACCTTAGAATAGCAGTTTCCAAACTTTGTGGCATCAGGTTTCATAGAAGACAATTTTTCCATGGACAAGGGTGAGGGGAGATGGTTTTGGGTTGATTCAAGTGCATAACATTTATTGTACAATTTATTTCTATTATTATTACATCTTAGCATATAATGAAATAACTATATAACTCACAATAAGGCGGAGACATGAATGGAAGTGTTAAATAAAACAATGGGTGGGCCATGCATGGACTAAATAAGCCTGTCACCAGATGCAGCTGAACAATTGAAGTACATCAATTCACTTGTCACTCACTGACAGGGTTTTGATACGAATCTGTAAGCAACTCATTTATTATGGTCTCTGTGCAGTCAAATCTCACTGCTAAAGTTAATCTGTATTTGCAACTGCTACCAGAACTAGCATCACTACCTCAGTTTCACCACAGATCTTCAGGCATGAGATTCTCATAAGGAGCATGCAACCCTGATCCCTTGCATACACAGTTCACAATAGGGTTCTTGCTCCTATGAGATTCTAATGCCACCGCTGATCTGATAGAGGACAGGGCTCAGGTGGTAATGCAAGTGATGGGGTGTGACTGTAAATACAGATGAAACTTCCCTCACTTGCTCATTGCTCAACTTCTGCTGTGTGGTCCAGCAGGACTGAGAACCCTGTCTTGAAACCTGATAGACCTGACTTTGAGTGCTAACACTGTGTATTATTACCATGTGGTGCTGTTACATATTTAACTTATCTGAATATTTACATTTCAATTGGAATAGTACCTGAGTGCAGTCCTTTTACTCTCTTAACTTTTAACTTTTCTTTGAAGTAGTAAATAATATAATATTATTAGAGTTGGTGGGTACATTATTGAATTGACTGATTCCTTGAAATAATGGGAACCAACAAATTGCTTTAAAGACTATATAATCATACCAGTAAGAAAGACATCTCAAATGAGGATCAAGAAAAAGCAAAATGCATGCCTGAATATGGTGGCTCATTCCTGTAATTCCAACACTTTGGAAAGCCGAGGTGGGAGGATTTCTTAAGTCCATGAATTTGAGACCAGTCTAAACAAGAACTCGTCTCTACAAAAATAATAATAAAAAAACGCCTGGGCATGGTGGCACATACATGTAGTCCTAGCTACTTGGGAGACTGAAGCAGAAGGATTGCCTGATGCCAGGAGGTCGAGGCTGTTGTGAGCTGTGATCATGCCACTGCACTTCATCCTGGGTGACAGAGTGAGACCCTAGCCAAAATTTAAAAAACAGAAAGGAAAGGAAAAAAAAATGTTGAAATGCACAATCTCCACTTTATTTCTATACCCAACTCACAAACATTACAGTTTCAATAAATCAAAAATATACTCTAGTCTGTTAATTCAAATTCATTGGTGTTATAATTTTATCTGTTATAAATTTAAAATATTTATTTGATTTTATATATGATAAGAGCCTTAAACATAAGAAGTTTTATTTTGTTCTCACGGTGGTTTGAGAGTTCCCCACTTCACAATTCACCTTGATTCCCAAGGCAATGTGTTGGGAAGTTGGGCTTAATAGAAGGTGTTGGGGTCATGGCAAACCTGCCCCTATTAATGGATTAATGCCAATATCTAGGAAGTTGGTTCCATATCATGGTAGTGTGTTGCTTATTAAAGGACAAGTTGTCAGCCTTTCTTACCTTGTCTTTGCTCTTCTTCCTTCTGCCATAGGATGCCACAACAAGAAGGCCCTTGCCAAATGTCAGCTTCTAGATCTTGGACTTTTCAGCTCCAAAACAGTGAGAAAATAAATTTCTGTTCTTTATAAATTACTGTTTTAGGTCATGTGGTAATAGCAAAACAAAATGAACTAAGACGATGACTATATATAGCATTGTATAAAAATATTAACTTAGTAATTTTTAAGATTCTGGCATACAGAAAATATACTATCTTATAATCATAATTAAAACAACTACACAGTATCAAAGTTGATCTGTAGAACACTACAAAACTATAAAAAGGGTCTGACCCCTAGAATATTCTTGCAACCATTCTTAATTCATTGAATTATTTTTAAATTCTAGTAAAAATCCAACAAACAAATAAAATCCAAGTTATGCAAAATGAACAATACCTCTTCTTTCCCAGCTCATTTTAACAAGGAACTGGGCCCAAGTAAGTAAAATGAAGGGATGGATAGGTTACTGTGGAAATAGAAAGGAATAACTGACACAGAAAAGAAGGTGCACAGCAACTAAGTTATAAGCCAGAACATAAAGAATGGAAAAAGTGCTCAAAGAAGAAAGAAGAGAAAGAAGTTTAGACCAGGAGAATCAGCCCAGGCCAGGACATGAGAAGGTTTGCAGAATAGGCAATCAGAATAGGGATTCTATTTTGAATGGAGCATAGAGAACCTACGACAGTGCTTAGAGAAGAAGCTGGGACAGTTTTAACAGCTTTGTTTGTATCAGACTGTGGTGTAGGCAACTAATCACATATACCGCTAGAAAAGAGGACTGAAATGGGCAGGCTGAACAAAGAAGGTTTTTTTGTCCTTGGCATGGTGAATTTTTTTCCAAATGAGCTCTCTGTTGGGCAATAGAGATAATGTCCTTGGTTTGCTATTGAGCACCTCTGCAGAATAACCGCTCTGGAAAACGTTAGTGTGGTCATTTAGTTCCTCCATGGAATAAAAGCCTGTCATTGTTTTGACACTGCAATGGCTGTGTGACAGCGAGGAGATACATAAAGTGTGAAAAGAAATGGGGTATTTGATTTTGTTGGGGAACTATCTAATAATCTGCAGGAATGTCCATTTGAATTTATATAACTGGAACCAGCATAGAGCTATATGATACTTTTAAACCACCATTTTGTTATTTTAGAATTGTAAATTTAGAAAAACTAAGCATTTAAGCAGAATAATTGTCTTTTAAATACTCCAATTTAGATTTAATTTATGTCATTGAGGCAAACATTTTATGGCTCATAATACAAGTATATTCTTCCTCAACCACATTTCCATCTTAGAATGTCCTTTATTTAGAGTAAAATTTTAAATAGTGAAAACTTAATGATTCATCTAGTTTCATAATCATTTATGGCCATTATAATATAGGTCACTTACCACTTTTGTCATTATCAGAACATTAAAGACCTGCTGGGGCCTCTCATTGTTATTTGCTTGACATCCACTTAGTATTTACCATTGGGAACATCACAGATGGCCCAGTTTTCTTCTGATCCCAGTAATGAAGAATAATCGTTATTTTCATAGGTCCTTCTGGAGTACTCTTATCTGTAAGTAAATAGCTTGTGGAAAGAAAGAAATTATATTTGAAGCAGCATTACCAACTGAACATGCTCCAACCAAAAAAAAAAAAAAAAAAATGTGTGGTTACATTGAACCCAGATACTGCAAACTTTAATCTACCAGGGAAGATGTGGCTAAAGATGAAGAGTGAAATAAACATAAAAGTACATTGGAATAGTTGCATTTCTTAGGAATGTTTAGGATTTGAGTGATAAGAAACAAAATCACCTATGTAAACTGGCTTAAAACAGGGAATTTATTATCTTCTCTTACTGAAAAATTCCAAAGGAAAGAAGAGTCTTAGGCACAGCTTGTTTTAAAGTTCAAAGTAATGTCATAAAACATGATTTCTCTCCATCACTAGGCTCTGCTTCCTTAGATTACTTCATCTTCACACAGGAAGATCCATGTGGTTGCCATATACCTAACTTGTGGGATTATACCCACATTTACTTGAAAAGTGTTTTTACATTAACAATTTCTTTTGAAATCCCTGTGTGTTTCTTTGAGTCTGACTGTCTTTTATGCCCAGTCCTGAACACAGAAAAGTATTCTAGATGTTGCAAAAATCTATTGCTTTATCCCTGACTAATGCAGTGCATATGCACTAAAATATTAGAAAATCGAGAAGAAACTCAGATTTATGCTAGTTAACTAAAGCAGCAGATTACCTCAATAGTCAAATACAGCTAAAAAAATCACCTTATGTGATTGACAATAGCAGCAGATAGTTTAGTTATCAAAGTCAGTTAAAGCTAATGTTTTTAAAAATCATAAAATTATATATATAAAGGGGGCACACACAAAATTGTCTTTTTGAGGGTGGGACCTTTGTAGTACAGGCTTCCCTCACTATGTAAGGGTTCTAGAAACCCATTGGCATTAGCATACCAGCTAGCTTTGTAGTGGGAGGTTGTTTTTGGCATCTGTGAATTTTTTCTGAAGATACTTTCAAAGCATTTGCCCACTTCATAGTGGGTGATTTACAAGTGCACTTATACTCAGTGTGCTGAGTTTTCAGCAGTTTTTGACCAAAAACAGCATAATCCCCCAACTCTATCTGCCTTATTTACTCACTCTCCCCTGGAGTGACTTGGTTTTTGTTGCCCTGGGTAGAAAAAGTCCTCAAGAGGTGAAACCAAAAACAGCAGAAGCACTAAAAGGCATCCAAACTACGAGTTCAAAAACGGTTTTGAACAGTGGAAAAAGCATCTTGATAGGTGTATTGCATTAAACTGAGAGTACATTGAAGGTGATTGAAGTTTAAACATGTAAGAATAAATTCACAACTTTTTATAAATAAATTCCGGGGGTTTTGGGGTTCTTCTCATACATGCTTATATACCTTATAAAGACCTTATTTTACACAAATCTTTTAATGTGGAGACTAGGCAAGCTTTAGAGCACAGTGTATAAAATTGTCTCTTATTTCTAAAACACACATAATAGATAATCTATGATTGCAAGTTTTACTTTTTTAAAACAAATATTTAAAGATAATTACAAAATAATTTGATTTCACAATTTTTATTTTTGAACAGTTTTCCTTCAATTTTAGAGTTTTATCTCTCATAGTGTTAAAACTGATTTTTTTATTCACTCATAGACCATGGTGTTACAGCATATCCTCTTTTCCTAAAACACACGAAAAGTACATATTCTTGGATTTCTATTTTTGCTTCCTTTAAAGACAGTGAGGAATTTTTAGTCTAGATGAAACGACACAAGCCTATCTCTCCTTGTTCTTTCCTTCTTTTCCCCACTTAGTAAAACTATAAACTGTGGAAATAAACCAAGACAACCAAAAAAGTACTCTGAAATGTAGTAGGAACACACAAACACAACCTCTCAGACATATGGTTTTCCAGTCTCAAGCCTAGCAACAGAAGGTAGCTCACACAGACTATTCTTCTTCTGAATCGGTCAAAAAGCCCTTCTGAAAGCATCAGAAGTATAGGAATCAATCACCAGTCCCACAACTTTAAGCAGCTGTTAGGGAAGTATTGTCCTTTCCCGTCAAATGTGAGACTACCTTCCAGGAGAAAATTGTGTCCATGTAAGACTGACACTCCCCTCCTCCCTTTCACTTCCCAGAGAGAGTTTGCCAGTTTGGGGTAACAGAGAGCAAGAGTTACCAGTGGGATCCTACCATATAACTCCACTGCACTCTCTCAAAATGGGGAAATCCCTTTATTTCCCTCAAGCAGCACCAGCAAGGAAAAGTAGAGTGCCAGCTACAATAGATAAGCCAGATAGATTTCTATCATCTGACTGTGTCTCCTTCCTTCAATTCATATATTAAAATCTAATCCCCATTGGCTGGTGTTAGGAGGTGAGACCTACCTACCTACATACCTCCCATTTGGATTAGTGCCCTTATAAAATAGGTCTCTGAGAGCCCAGCTGCTTCTTTCTCCACGTCAAGACACAAAGGGAGCCGGGCTCGGTGGCTCAGCCTGTAGTCCGGCGCCTTGGGAGGCTGAGGTGAGTGGATTGCCGGAGCCCGCGGGTTCGAGACCCGCCTAGGCAACTTGGCGAGACCTCATCTCTACAATTAAAAAAAAAAAAATTAGCTGGGTGTGGTAGCGCGCGCCTGTAGTTCCAGCTACTTGGAAGGCTGAGGCGGAAGGATAGCCGGAGCCCAGCAAGTCGAGGCTGCGGTGGCCAGGAGCGGTAGAGTGAGACTCCAACTCAAAAAAAAAAAAAGACACAAAGGGAAGATGGGCGATAGAGTGAGACTCCAACTCAAAAAAAAAAAAAAAGACACAAAGGGAAGATGACCATCTACGAGCCAAGAAACGGACTCTCACCAGACAATGAAACTACTGTTTCCTTGAACTTGGACTTGTGTGACTTCAGAACTGTGAGAAATAAATTCTGACATTTATGCTATCTAGCCTATGGTATTTTCGTTAGATTAGTTTTGATAGACTAAGACATAGACCAAAACAAACCTGCAAAGACTCTGATAATCCCACTGACAGCCTCAAACAGTAGGCCAATACCTGTGGGCAAAATCTGTTACAGTAAAAAATAAAAATTAAAATTAAAAATTAAATAGGCCCAGCATTTCCTAACTGTAGGGAAATAAAACTTCCCTGGCTTTCTCAAAATTCCTATAACAAGTCAGTTTCCTGAGGCACTATATAGCATAAGAATTAGTTCCATAGCCATTTGTCTAATTAATTGTTCTGACCCAAAAGGGTAGTCAAGTTTCTTCTACTTGTTCAAATGATTATAGTCTCATGTGATTTCTAGATTCAACCACTAAGGAGTTAGGAAGACTGAGGTGAGGTCCTGGACCTTTGATAGAGCTGTAGGTTATAATATTTGAGACATGAAGTCTATCTCGAGCTCACCAAAATTTTTTATATATCGAAATTATTTATATATCAAATGTCTAAAATAAAGAGACACTATCAGGGGGTCAAGGTCATCTGCCTCATTTCTCTCCATAAGTAGATAATTTTTTTCCCTTCTATCTTATCTATGGCATGTCTAGCCACCCAGGTGGGAAGAACTTCCACTAGCTTTAATCTTGTCTCCCTAGGGGTAAGATAAAGTCCCTTAGGGGCACCTACCACTTATTATTTACTGTGAGATATTTAATAGGAATTCTATCTCTGATTCAGAATACCTCATATATGCATTCAAAATAAAATTATAAAGATAGATATTAAAGACCTAATGCTAATATAATAAAAATCTGACCAAGATTTAGTTTAAAATTACCCATTAGACCAAGACACAAGAAAATCTTGACATGATTTAGAAAACATAATCAACTGATGCTAACACTGGAATGAATCAGATGTAAAAATTATCTAAAAAGGATTTTAAAGAAGCTGTATAAAAATCTTTCAAAAATCAATTATAGATTCTCATGAAACAAACTTTATAAAAGAAAATCTCAAAAAAGTAAGTTATAAAAAGATACAAATGGATATTTTAGAATTAAAACATAAAATAAAAGCTCATTGGGTAGACTTAATAGCACAATAATTATGATAGGAAATAGAATAAATGAATGTAAAGATAGAAGAGAATTCACCTGGTATTAATGGGAATAAAAGTATCTCAAAAAAAAAAAAATTGAGGCGACGCACAGCGACCTCTGGAACAATAATAAAAGATCTCATATGTGTGTCTTCAGAATGCCAAAAGAAGAGGAGAAAGAGAATGGGGATTAAAAAGTATTTGAAGAAACACTTTCTGAAAACTTTTCAAAATTGGCAAAATACACAAATCTATGTATCCAAAAAGCAGAAGGGACTCTAGAATATAAAACCAATTTTAATTAAATTTTCAAAAGTCAGAAGTTAAGGGAACTAAATGGAAATGAGATGTCCATACTTCACATCAAGTAGGAAAAAATGTTTTCATCAATGGATTGTTATACATCACACATGTGTATTGTGATACTCAGAGCAAATACTTCCAAACCATATAAAAAGATAAAACAGAATAAATTAAATTGAGAACTTACAGGTAGTTTTAAAGCAATCTTGTCAAAATATTTTTCTTGATTTTAACACTCTCCATTTTTACAATTGTCTGCTCCATACATATTTTGACATGCTATTTTAAACACTGGAGTCAATTTAGGGAATCTATAAAATTGATGCTGCAAAGACACCTTTTCCAAGGATGTATTTAAAAAATATAAGGATAAAAAAGACTGAAATTAATGAAGCAAGTCATCTTTTTTTTAAGAATTAGTATTTCTAAATTTCGTATATTTCATTTATGTTGCCATAATCGTTTCCCAATTAACTGTTAACTGTCATCCATCAGTATTTTAATCTTGAATATTGAATCAAATTAGTCAGTGGCATTAAAATAAGCCTGAAAAATAAAATTGTCTAAAAAAATTAGTGAATCAGATGCAATAGTTTTGGACAGTGAAAATCTGGACTCCTTCAAGTTTTGTTTTGTGATGCCATTTCTAATTATGTTCAACATAAATAATTGAACATTTGATAAAAATCTGTTAACTGCTGCTTCTGATAATATTCACCTTTAATTAACTTCTTTTACTATTTTTTTCTTTATTTATTCCATTTATTCATAATAAACTGACAAAGATTATTTATTTTACTTCTTTTTTTCTCCACTTTAAGTTTTAAACTATGGCCCAAACTTTCCACGATCATTACTTTACAATGTAATTTTAAATTACAATTCATCTAGTTTAATTAAAGTTTAATTTTCTATCAAAGTTTAGATGAATGTCTTCAAAACACAAAAAAACACTTCATTTATAATGAAATTCAAGTTTTTCCATTCTGTCTCTCATTGAAAGAAAAAGAAATCTATTCTGTTTATAAAAAGGTAGTTGTAATAAAGATGCTTTGGTTTCTCTATAACTTATCTCTGGCTTATGTTAAGATAAATTTAGAATTGAAATTATGATTTATTTAGTATTTTATTATTTTTTAGTTTATTTTAGAGTTGTGGGGTGCATGTGCGTATTTACAACATAGATAAGTTTATGCAGGTAAGGTTTGAACTTCTAGCAGACACTTGCTCCCTTTGATAGCACACCTGGTACCTAGTGCATTGCTGTATGCACCCTCATCCCTTCCTCTTCCCTCTCTCCCTTAGCAGTGTCCAGTGTTTGCTGTTTCCGGCCTTGTGCTCATATGACCCGTGACCAAGGACAGCTTATGAGTAAGAATATGCAATATTCAGTTCTTTGTTTCTGTGATAGTTCACCTATATGATGGTCTCCTTCTGTATCCATGTTGCCGTAAAGGACATGATTTTCTTCTTCTTGATGGACGCCTAATATTCTATCATGTATATGTACCAAGTTTTCTTTATCCCGTCCACTTTCTATAGGCATCTGAGTTGGATCCATGTTTTTGCCATTGTGAATAGTGCTGCAATGAACATACACGTGCAGGTGTCTTTTTGGTAAACAAATTTATGTTCCTCTGGATATATTCCCAAAAGTGGGAGTGCTGGACCTTATGGAAACTCAATTTTTAGTTCTTTGAGAAAATACCGTACTGCTTTCCACAAAGGTTTTACAAGCTTACGTTTCCACCAACTGTGTAGAAACATTTCCTTTTCTCCACAGGCATGCCAACATCTGTAGGTTTTTTTAATTTCTTTTTTTTTTTTTTTTTTTTGCCTCAGTCTCACTCTGTCACCCAGGCTGGAGTTGGACTGCAGTGGCATGCTCACAGTCACCCCAGCATCAACCTGCTGGACTCAAGCTATCCTTCTGCCTCAGCCTTCCAAGTAGTCGGGACTATAGGCCTGCGCTACCACGCCAGGCTAATTTTTTGATATATTGTAGAGATGAGGTCTCACCAAGTTGCCCAGGCTGGTCACTAACCCCCGGGGCTCAAGCAATCTTCTTGATTCGGCCTCCCAAAGTGATGGGATTACAGGTTTGAGCCACTGCACCTGGCTGTTTTGTTTTGTTTTGTTTTTTGACTTTTTAATTATAGCCATCCTTACTGGAGTTAGGTGGTCTCTCATTGTAGTTTTGACTTGCATTTCTCAGATGATTAGTGAGGTTGGGTTTTTTTTTCTTATGTTTATTGGATGCCTGAATGTCTTCCTTTGAGAAATGTCTGTTCATGTTCTTTGCCCATTTTTTAATGAGGTTGTTTTTTGTTTTTGTTTTTGTTTCTCCCAGTGAATTCATTCGAGTTGCTTGTAGATTCTGTTTGTTAAACCTTGGTCAGATGCATAGCTTGCAATTTTGTTCTTTTCAATTTCATAGGCTGTCTCTTTAGTCTCTTGATGGTTTATTTTGCTGTGTAAAAGCTTTGTAGTTTGATAAGGTCCCACCTGCCAGTCTTAGCTATTGCTGCATTTATTTTTTGAGGACTTGGTCATGAATTCATTGCTTATTCTGATGTCCAGGAGGATGTTAAAATATCTTCCAAGATTCTTGTATTTTGAAGTTTTACATTTAAGGCATTTATCTATTTTGAGTTAATTTTTATATAAGATGATAGGTAGGAGTCCAATTTTATTTTTCTGCACGTAGTTAGTTAGTTTTCCCAGCCTCATTTGCTAAATAAGGTTTCCTTTCTTCAATGTTTTCTTTCATCTGCTTTGTCAAAGATAAGTTGGTTGAAATTCCATGGTTTTATTTCCAGATTCTCTGTAGTGTTCCATTGATTTGTGTGTCTATTTCTATACCAGTGGCATGCTTTCTTGGTTACTGTAGCCGTGTAATAAAGTTTAAAGTCTTGAAGAATGATTCCCTCTGCTTTGCTCCCCTTGCTGAAGGTTGCTTTTCTTTTGTTTCTTTTTTTATTTTTATTTTTTATTTTTGCTTCTATATGAATTTCTGTATTATTTTTTTCTAGGTCTGTGAAAAATAATGCTGACAATTTGATAGGAATTGCGTTGAATCTATAGATTGTCTTAGGTAGAATGGAAATCTTAACAATATTGATTTTTCCAATCTGTGGACATGGGATGTTTTTCCATTTGTTTGTATCATCTTTGAGTTCTTTGAGCAGTGTTTTGTAATTCTCATTGTAAAAGTCTTTCATCTCTTTGGTTAGGTGGATGTCAAGGTATT